>APFE031281933.1:124148-186432 GCA_000404065.3 Pinus taeda | reverse complement strand
AAAAGGAAATTTACCTAAAAGCAAATCTAAAGAGGCAAAAGCCTACTAAGATGATTCCAGGTTGTTTTACTCGGTAACAATCAAACCAAGGACCAGTTCATGCAGAATCATAAACCAGTCAAAAACAAAAATCAAACTCTTTTGTTATTTTTCTTAAGAATGAAATTCACAACTTTAATCAACAAGCTTCCTCGAAATTCCGCAAAGAGACAACACAAAGGTAGGTTTCTCACACAGGTAGACTTTATGACAGGTCCGACTCCTAAGAAGTTTGACAAAACCAGAGAGATCCAAGGTTTCACAACTTCTAAAGTCAAAGTCACTACAGGACCAATGCAAAAATCAAACCCTATGGCTAGAACTTCTATGAATTTCACTAAAACTCTTGACGCTAACGAAACAAGTTCAGGTGAAGATCTTTGACAGATAACCAGTGGATTTGGGCAGTAAAAACTAATGAAAGACAAAATTTAAAGGAAAAAATGGAAATTTCTCAATTTTTGACAGGGTACGTAGGCAGCCTGTTTGCACAGGTGCGTGCACGCTCTGTGTACAAAGCTGCAGTGCGTACAGGTATGCACTGTGCTCAACTCAGAGGGTGCATACTACTGAAAAATTAAGAAAAACTAAATTCTAACTTAACTCTAAGCTAGCCCACCCAAATACACAGTCAAACAGTCAAAAACCAAAAAAGAAATGACTTTTTTCAGATCAAATTGTCACTCAAAGGAAAAATCAATCACATCAATGGAGTTCCCCAGTGGAGTCGCCAATTTGTCATGCGGAAAGAGTTAATCTTGTGGACAAAACCAACCTCCCTAGAAGCCTAAGATTTTCTAGTGACAAACAAGACAATTAAGAGCAATCCTTCTCTAAACATGCATTTATCACACGAGAAATCAAGTGTTTTAGATCCTACCTGTAGTCTAACGCTGTTGTAGTAGTCTAGCCTCGTTGATCCGGATGAGCTCCTCCTTCACTTTGAAACCTGCATTCACTAACAATCAAACGATTACATAGCACCTGAATATCCCATAAAATAAAACATATTCAACATATAGACCAAGGAATATATGAAACAACTCATTAATAACAAATTGTTGAGAAGAATGGACTTATTTGTATTAATAGGAAACAAAAGAAACCATTACAACCTGAGCCTTGGTGTTGTGCAAGTTCCTCCCAGGGTCCAGCAAGAGTTTTCCTTTACTTTGATAAGCTCACCCACTTCCAAATGAAACAAGAAAGGATGGGAATCTCTCCTCACAAGCTTCTACTAGGAAGTCCTAATTCCAGCAGCATCTACCCTTTGGAATATTCAGCTTTCAACCTCCCTCCTTTTGGCCCAATGCCTGTATTTATAGTGCTTTAGAGGACGTTAATCAGGTCCACCATCAATGGGATAAGCCCCTCTTTGGATGGGGTAGCTCCCCTTTTGATGGGATAAGTTCCTCTTTCATAGGGATACATGAACCATCTAGAGGCGCTTAATACACGTCAAACAAGCTTCTAGAATGCTCTAGAAATGACCACAAGTAACTTTTTTAAGATGAAACTCGCGCCTTTTGACCTTTACAGGAGTACGCACCCACCCCTTTACATACAGAGCGTACAAGTACGCAGGTATTATGAACTTGGGTTGCGTACACGCAGGTAAGGTTGAGAGAAACTGCGTACCCAGAGATAAAATAGATTTTTAAAGACTTTCTCTCTTTCTTGAAGTTTGACATGGAGAGCAGAGGTATGAGACTTGCCAAGGAGGATAGTATGACAGTTGATGGAGCCATACTAACTGCAAATAGTCATGGTGACAAATTTTAGTGTAACACTTCATCTCCCTCATTGAAGGCTCCAACCCTCAACACCTTCCGGGACCACATTTTATATTTTTTCATACTAGATCCACATGCTATAACACATCACAACTTTTAGGACACATTTCATCAAATTCGTAGACTAGACCCGCTACCAACATTTAAGCTCAAAACCAATTATCAAAATTGAAACTTGTCATTGTAACTAAACCATTGAACCAAGAGAACCAACCAATCACTGAAACCCAATCACTAAATCAACTGAATCAACTGAAACTGAACTAATCAACTGAACCCAAATCAATCAACTTAAACAACTAGAACAGTAAGATCATTGTAACCAGAATACCAATCAACATATTGCACATCATAGAAATTAGATTTTGTTATCGTAAGCCCTGATCATCCATATGTCAAAATATATACACTACTTAACATTCACAAAACGCGTGTGTACGAGCTTTGCATGAAGAATACTCGCATACAAATATTAAATCATTGATTTCGGAAAAATGAACCACTGTCATTCTGAAATAAATACTAAATCATACTCATATCTACTATGTCATTTTGAAACAATGATACAACAGTCATTGATATTCAGTCACAAACAGCAAGTAACTTCAATATTACTTAATTAGTCAATTCATCTTTCAAACATTATTGTTAAGCCCAGATCATTAAGAAGACTTGACTAACAAGCAACAGAAAACACAACAAGATTGATTAAACTGATCAGACGTCCTTTTCATCAAGACCCTAATTTTTGTACGTGCTTTCCTTAAAATATATATGTGTGTATAAGTGCTTTCCAGGAAACAACCCCACATATGTGTGACCAACAATATTACCTCAGTGTGTGTATGCACTTCGTAGGCTATAAAACCCGAGTAAAAATTTGCAATTTATGAATCAAAGATTCACTACAACACAGAATTTCAGACATACACATATCTCGACATACACAGAAAAATCATGTGTCAAGATACTATCAACACTGATCAAATCAACTCATAATCAAGATTTTCATATCAGATCTATTGGAATAGATCCATTATCAAATACCCAGGTGCATACTTAGTTTTAGATCAAAAAAAACATCAATAGCCCATTACATGTATATTTGTTTCAGGTTTTAACTATTCATAAGATATTCATCACTTGCACACACCCTTCCACTTTCATATTAATCTCCTTATATAGCTTAGCCATTATCTAATACCATAGGTCAAAACAATACCTCGACTGATGGTTTTCTTAAACGTGATCAAAACATATGTCACTGGGCTCAATACCACACGTAAATACCATGGTAAGGACCCTTGGTATGTAGAATACCATGGTACGAAAATTATACATGGCTTTTCCTTTTCATACCCATGTGTGTACGCAGATTTGCTTCACACAACTCATGTATACTTTTGAAATTTAATCTTTTCTATTGAACTATCTCCGAACTGTTATGCCTTTGTCCAAACTCTTAGTCACATCTGTAGACACATCTTGCTGACATTATTTCCATCAAGAAACAACTCATCAAGTAGGTTTACATCAAAGGACAACTCATCAAGTACGTTTCCATTAAAGACAACACATAATTCATAATGCCAACAAGGGATACTGTCAGTAAGAAGTATAAAGACATTTACGTTTACAATACTCTACTAGATATTCTCAAACTCTTTAGATTATGGATGGCTTATAATATGGTTAGATGGCCAACAAACTTGGTTTCCAATGAGGAGGTTGAGGCCATTTGACCATGGATTCTATTTATGTAACACCTACCTATTTTTGAAAATAGAATGAAAAGGATTTTCCAAGCTTACGAAAAAAAAACACACACATGTTTAAAATATTATTAGTTAATATTTTGTTGCAAGACAAACTTTATACAATTTTTTTTCTTCTGAATAAGATAGATTATATTAGTGTATGAAACTGTATTTAGAAAAAGTTGGATTTTGCGAGAAAACCTCTCCAGCACAAGAGGCAATAACAAAGGCCATGTTGGCTTCCAAGAGAATTGATTTACATTGAAGCTTGCAAAAAGGAATTTTGAGTTTTCTCAGAAAATTAGAAGTGGTTGTGTTGAGACTGACTCCCATGAGAACGAAGGAATGGATGATATTGAATAGATTACGTTTGTTCCAAAAACATTATTTTCTTTATCGTGCCTACCGATATGAGCTCTGCGATGACCGCGAGCCTCAAAGACTGATAATTCAAAAAAGGATTCTGCCTCAGGCATTAAGGATTTCCTTCTTCAGGATCATCATCCAGGTTGATAGTGAGCTCTTGGATGTTGCCTTCCTATGTTGTTGTGGCCATTGGATGAATGGAGGAGGCACAAGTAGCTTCCTTTTTTACACTGGGGCAACCTTCGCATGGCAAGAGGATCCCTATGGTAGCTCGTTTCTTCAGCATAGTATAATTCATAGAATATCCCATGACGAAGCGACAATGGTGGACTAATTCAACATACACAACAAATTTGTTTGTGAGCTTGTATATTTTCTCTTCCACCTCCTTGGATAGATCAACCTAATCCTACATCACCAAACCAAGTAGAATTTTCATCTTCCACGAAAGGTGAATTGTGTGTGTGTACATGTTTTCCCTCACCCTGGTGAGATTTGGGTCAGGGGTCCACACAAGGTACTCCTCAAATTATTCTGAGGACCCCCCTCGTCTGAGAACTCTTGCCTGAGCTTCCAAGTTCAAAAGATTATCGTGTGTCTCACAGTTAACAATTATGGAATATTTCAAGGTGGCTCTACTAGTAGAGGACTTGGCTCTAGTGATGGGTGGAGAGCCCAGGTTGTTCCAACGGGAGGAGTCATGGTCATGGCCACAACCACGACTTGAAGTCGGGCTTGAACCACACTTAGGCACCATAAAAGGGGGAGGGGAGGTCAATAGGCTGACAATGGAAGAGAACTAGGAGGAACAGGGGGGCAAGAGCAGGCAAGGTGATAGCAAGGAGTAGGTGAGAGGGGGTATACATAGGGGTTGGAGTGCCTCGAGGGGTGGGGCAATTAGAGGAAGGGAATGAATGGGGATCATGGGAGGTGCTAGAGGTAGGTCAGGGAGGTGGTACCGAACGAGGATGATAAGAAGGATGGATGGTGACCCAAAGGGGGTACAGAGTTGTTGATGGCTCCTTTGACATCATTGTCATTAGGATTACGACATGGGGAAGATTTCCCTTAGTACTGCTTCTAGCCAAAATACTAATATCATAATTGATGAGAATGGAGATCTCAAGACTATTAATGCTTGTTATTATGGTTGTCCTTCATTTATGGTTTCACATTTTTGATGTAGCTTGCCATGCTCCAAGTCATTCCATTCCATCCAATGTAGCTAGTATTTTCCTTATGTGCCTACATTTTCTATCCTGTTAGCCAAACCATTCCCATCACATTTCACAGCTTGGAAATGAAGCCCGCCCATTCTCGCGATATGGATTTCTATTCTTTGGAGGAATTTGTTTAGACCCCAGTTGTCTGACACCTTGGAAGCTTCCATGCCTTGTTGTAATTTGTGGCTAGCCTACATTGCTAGTGTCAAATCCCCTTCGATGATCAGTGGTCCAAAATTGTGGACTTTAGCAATGGCCAACCCATGTTCCAGAGCCTGTAGTTCCACTGTGTTGTTGGTAGAGTTTCCAGGATTTCCTTCATTGATCCATAGGATTTTCCCATGTGAGTTTTAGAAGACCCCCCCCCCCCAAATCCAACTTTTCCTAGATTACCTTTCTCTGCCCCATCATAGTTTAGCTTGATAGTTCTTGTCTCTCGGTAAGATTAGTGGACTGCATTTCCCCGATTTCTCGAAATGTTAGAGGCCTTAGAATAATGGGTGAGATGAAGATCTAGGAGGGTGAGAACGTGCAGTTTTAAACTGCTTTGAGGGTCATTGGGGCATTGAAGAGTTGAAAAAACCACCATTTCCTAGATTGTTTGCTTGACTATGAAAAGAAAAACTTATTCCTATTGGTGGACTCCTTTGAAAATTCTAACATTCCTCTCCTTCCAAAGCGACCAAGAGATGATACCTCATATAAGGTTCCAAGATGTACTCACCAAAGGATTGTGGGAAAGGAAGGATCTCCAATTTTCAATGGTATTAAAGATTGAGGAGATGTCCATATTCGAAGCCTTGTAAACTAGATACACCCAATTCCACAACTTGTTTCCAAAGGGGCACTCGTTCATCAAATGGTTTGATGATTTTTCATTTCGCTCGCAAAGATTGCACCTAGAGGGGCCAATGAATCCATTCTTCCTTAAATTGGCCCAAGTAAGAATTTTTTAATTGATGATGAGCCATAAAAAAAGGGTGATTTTTGGCCAGTGTTTTCTTTCCCACAGTTTTTTCCATTTTCTCTCCTTTCGATGTTGGTCATGGAGTGCGATGTAGTTCTAAGATTCCTTTAATTTTAAGTGTCTAATCGTATTCTTCCCCCATATAATCTTGTCCTTAGTGGTTTTGGATTGAGTTTTTCTTTCCCGCAGTTCGCTCGAGCACTCCACGCACTCGAGAGGGTTAGTTGGGAGTTCCCAATCTTTTTTTTCTAACCTTTCCCTCCACTTTTCACTACCATTTCTAGGTTTCCACTATTGGTTGACCCTGGTTTTGCCCTTGTTTTGCCTGCCAAACCTAATATGTCTGAATTGATCCTTTACAAGAATTTTCCTTTGTTGCTAGGCATCTTCTAAAAAGAGAGATTTTTCACAATTTTCCACCTCCCAAAAAATATAATTTGGTATGACTGCTCAGTTGTCGCAAGCATGGTTCCATATGGCAGGGCCCTTAATGGCCTGATTGAGCCTGATGAGATGTTCATGTGAGTTGGTAGGAAGATATTTTTCTTTCCAAAAGATGTCACAGGGGCATCTTGGGTTTACAATCCAATGAAACAACGTTTTGGCACCCAGGGTTTTTCCTAAGAGCTCAGGGTCCCTAAGACAAAGACCATCTTCTTTTCTCGGTTTACACAATTTGCCCCAAACCACCAACACCCACTTCTTCTTATTTTCCAAACCTCTTCACAGGAAAATTTCTCCAGAGATTTCTAAGAGTGTTGGAGATGGATTTGGGGGCCGCCAAGGCTGAGTACAAATAATGGGGTATTGCATGTAACACATATTTGACTAAAACCAATCTACCAGCGAAATTTAGATATCTGAATGTCCAGTTGGCAAGTCTTTTTTCCATTTTCATGATAAGGGGTTTCCAAGTTGAACGCGACAGGGGATTGTTTGTAAGAGGGACACTAAGGTATTTTGAGGGGAGCTTGCATATATGAAATTCCATGATTCTCACTATATTCCTTTGGATAGCTAGAGGGGTGTTAAAGAAGAACAATTTGGAGTTTTCTTGGTTTATTGAGGTGCCAGAGGCAATAAAGGGAGAAATAGGATCCCCCTGACGTATGCCTCTAGATGGGTCGAAGGGTTTAGATGGGGATCCGTTTAGGAGAATCGAGAAGAAAACCCCTGAGATCATCGCCATAATTCATTTTATGCAATCCTCGTGAAACCCAAAATATGCAAGGACCTCTTTCATGTACTCCCAACTGATTTTATCGAAATAGACATATTGAATTACATCATTGTTCCACGCTTCCTTTGTACTTTAAGAGAGTGGATTAATTCATGGGAAAGGATAATTCTATTTATAATTTTCCTCCCTTCCACATAACCTATCTGATGTTGGGAGATAAAGATAGGAAGGATGGTTTTTATTCTGTTACCAAAATGTTTGAGATGATGTTGTATATGATGTTGCAGAGGGTTATAGGATGAAAATTGTCCAGGGAATTAGCGCAATCACCCTTGGGGATTAAGGTTAGAAATGTGGCATTAAGATCTTTTAGAACTGACTTTTGAATTCTTGACTCCTCCGCCAAAGCATGGACCTCATTTTTTAACATAGGCCAGCATGATTTGTAGAAGTCTATGGTGAACCCATCCGGACCAGGCACTTTGCTAGTGGTCATGGTCATGAAAACTTCTTCCAACTCTTGCATTCAGACTTTCCTCAATAGCATTTTATCTTATTGTGGTCCTCGGTGAGGATCTCTAGGATGTTGTTGGTTATGTCTTGAATGTCCTTTCCTCAACCAACCGTAGGTTGTGATAGGAGAGTGTTGAAGTACTGATTTATTTCATCTGCCATGTCCTGATGAGATTGGATAAGGTTTCCTTCTCAATTTTTTAGGGCCAATACTCTGTTGTGTCTTCTGTGTTGTAATCTATCGATGGAAGAAAACTGAGTTCCTTTCCCCACACTTTAGCGAGTTAATTTAGAATTTTTGATGCCAAAGTTTCTCTTCTTGAGAAACCCTTTCCTCCCAACGTTTTTGGAGATTGAGACCTTGTCGTTTCCTTTGTTTAGTGATGACCTGATTAATGATTTGTTGTTAGAGGATTTCCATTTTAAGTTCAAGGCTCCTTGTTCCAGTGAAGATGTTGCCAAAGGTTTCCTAGTTCTAATGTTTGATCTCACTTTTGGTGGATTTCAGTTTCTGCTATAATTTATACATCTTATTTTTGGTTAGGGGCATCAGTTTACTCCACCATTATTTCATTTTTTTGATGAAATTCAGTGCCCTATCCAAAAGGATTCGAATCTGAAGGATCTATTCTTCGGGTTTTGGGAGATGTGAATATTCAGGGATATAGGCTAATGGTCAGATCCTTATTTTGGGAGAATTATGGCCTCTGTTTCCCAGGAGGTGAGATAGATATCTTCTGAAAGGTGGAATCGATCAAGCCTAGAAGTAATTTGTATGTCTCCCCCTTTTTTGTTATTCCAAGTGAAAATTCCATTGTTCGTAGAGATCTTAATTAGATTAAGGCCTTCCATGGTGGACTGAAAAGCACGAGAGTCCTTATCAAGTTTTCTTATGCCTCCCTTCTTTTCCCCCAGGTTTATCACGATGTTGAAGTCCCCTGAAATAATTTTAAAAGGTAGGTAGGTGGATTCAATGAATTTTGATATGCTTTATAGCATCTTGATTTTTTCCACTGCTCTCTGAGGAGCATATATATTGGTAAAACAGATGCTTTGGTTGGTGCCAATGATTTTCAAAATAGTCGTTATGGAGTGTTTTATGGCGACCAAGGAGGTGAGATCATACAGAGAGCTTTTCCACATGGTCATTATTCCCCCTGTTGATCCAATGGATGAGTTTATTGTGTAGTTGTACTGTTTGAAACAATTTTTTTACATGAGAGTGAGGTGAGCCATGTCAAGTTTGGTTTGTTCAATTGAAAGGATATCTAGTTTATCAATGAGGAGTCTATTTTTCAGGATCCTTTTCTTTCATGGACCATTGAGTCCTCTAATATTCCAAATGATACAATTCATTGGTAAAGAGTGGGAGTTAGGGCTAGAGTCTTTGCCTTTCTTTCATTGATGAGTCTTGCACCAAGTTCCTGAAAAAGTTGACTTGTTGTTTTCCTCCCTCTTTTTCGACTTGGGCGTTTTTGGGCTATATTGTTTAGCTATTATGTTTACCAGAATGCCTTTAACTAGGCTATTTTCAGGTGGTGATTGACGTGAGCCTTACTTTAGTTCCTCTTGAAGGAGGT
The DNA here is from genome assembly GCA_000404065.3 of Pinus taeda. Lineage (NCBI taxonomy): Eukaryota > Viridiplantae > Streptophyta > Pinopsida > Pinales > Pinaceae > Pinus > Pinus taeda. The sequence goes on along the minus strand of APFE031281933.1, from coordinate 177,014 downwards.
AGGCTCCTTTGATTTTTTGGATTTGGTCTTCTGGAATCGCGGCTAGTCCGTTTTTCTTCCATTCGTATGCTATTTATAAGAGGTCAACTCCTTCCAGTGCCTCTTCTATTGTGTTTTCCATTGGGGTTGAGTCCACCAATACTTGTTCCATTTTTACATCTTCCTGTGAATTCTCGTCTTCCATGTTGTTGTGATCCAAATAGTGATCCTCTTGCCTTTAGTTTGTTGCAAGAAGCTTATCCTATTTGGCCTCCTATTCAGTTGAGTTATTCAAGAGTGGTTGTCCTTGCAAATTAGTCAAAGCCTCAATTTTTTTTAGGCTAGCTACTTGGTGTTGTATTTTATTTGTATTAGTTTTCCTGTTGATTTTATTCCTTGTGTTTACTCTGGTGACACCCTGTTCATTCTTTTTTCTTGTTGACCTACTCACTGCTTTGAGGCATTTTATTTTGTGGACAATCCATAGAGATGTTTCCATGCTCATGGCATTTTCTACATCGGAATGGGATGTATTCATAGTCAATTCTCTCGAGCCAGACTTCATCCCTAAATATCAGTTTTATGGCTTCCAGAATGCTTCGAGAAACATCAATGTAAAAGCGTATTATGGCATGAGAGACATAATGTCTTCTTCATGTGCCCTCATACATTTTTATGTATTCACCTAATTGGTCTCCAATGCCTTTCAGGACAGAAGGGGCCCAATAATTAGTTGGCATGGAATAGAGGCAAACCCAAGTTGGGACTCTTTTGAAGTCCTCTTTCTCAGGAGTGAAGTTTTCTTTCTAGAATCTCATGTACAAACTTACAGAGTTGAAGAAGTAGGGTCCTCCCTCAAATATCTTGTCTCTGTCTTCTAAGAGATCGAAAATGATTGTAAAAACCCCTTTGAACCTAGTTGTAGTCCAATTTCTCCCATTGGTTTCCATTTGGTTTGAATCCACGAGTTCAATGCTTTCTCTGTGGGTCACATGCCCATGAATTTGCAGATTATTGCAAGTCTTTTCATGTAGTCTCTATAGAGAGCTACCCCAGGGTCTTTGATCTCCAACTCCAGGATTTTTTTGTCTTTTGGATTGCAATTGCTTCTTGGTTTTGATCTTTTCCTTTGCAATTATCCCTCTGTGGTGTCTGCTTCCATAGCTGAAGTATTTGCAAAGGTAGTGCCTTTGGTAGTTTGAGCCTCAACGTTTTTCCCTTTCTCTTCCCCTTTGGCGGCCCTTGCATTAGGGCTTGTTCTAGAGGAGTGAAAGGTTGTGCACAAAGCAATCCTAATGAAGAAAGACTCGCCTCGAGCGGTCGACCCATGACCATATTGTGAAAGGAGGGTGCACAAGGGCCATCATCCAAATCCTCCATGGGAGAAGGAGAGGTGGGGGACAGCCGAGGCACCCAAACACCCCAGCTAGCTAAGGGCCGCCGGAGAGCACCCAGAAGGGAGACCTAGAGCTTGAGAGATGGAGAGCCGAGCATAATCAATTTTTTTTGTTTTTCTAAAAAAATCCACACCAAATGACTACCAAAGCATCAAGTTTATGCAATTTTAACTCTTTATTATTTCTTATTTTAATTTAACTATATTTAAACTAGGGGAAAAATACTAAATACTATATAATTCTTCACTCATAATTAAATATAAAATGAATTTAAAATTTTCTATCAAAATAATACCTTCGAAATTTCCATGCTCCCTTCCCACTAATTTCTTAAAACAATTTCCATTTTTCAACGAACTTGTAAACATGGAAATCAAATTCCCGTTGAGAAGGTGCTCCTTCAAAATATCCCAGGCCCTTAGAGCAGGGCATTAACTATAACCACTCTATGTAGAACGAATAAGGTGTTATCAAGCCTAAAAGCGTTAGCATGCGTAGCGGAGACCGCTCCTACCATTTTCCATGTCTTTTTGAGATATCGGTTGTTGTATACACCGTCCAACCCAATTACGATTGAAGCCATTGTTTGCCACTTTGCGTTAACACAATTTCTTATATAATGTATTTAGAGCATAAGGTTGCTTTGAGCCTGCAGAAAAATAGATTAAAATATAATTACGCGGTGCCTCATCTGTCATACAAAAACAATAATCAAGATTCTGGTCGGTGCATCTTTGATTTTTAAAATATGAGTTTATTCCATACATCTTTTCTAAATCTCTTCCCAAAAACATTCGAAAAGTGCGTACAATGTGTGCAACAAAATTATAACGTATGAATATATATTTTAATCCCAGAAAGTATTATGCCTTATAATGACATGATCTAAGACCCAGGGCCCGGGATTTGTACAAAATCAGCTCTGGATTTCGTGCATGCTGCTTGTGGATTCAATCTAAGTAACTGAAGGCAAATTTGAAGATGCGAACAAGAATAAAAAGCGTTTAAGTACAGTAGATTATTTGCATGAATAGACGTATTATTGGTTTCTCATGATGAAAGTTGTGTACAGGTATTCTCGACTCTTGGATTCTACCGCGGCTGACGATGAAATTGAAACTTCGAAACGCATGGCCCACGCTTTTTAAGATCGCATGCTTCCTATGTTGACTTAGAGTATACATTAAGAACTTTCTAGGTTTTTCTAGGTTTTTCGGACTCCTCGGCAAATCGAAATTCCTCGCTTCTCTTTTTCCTTTTCACTTTGCATTGTGCGAGTGTAAGGTTTGTAAGTATGCTTCGACGTGAAGTCATGACCTAGGAAGCGTGAATCCATAGAATCAAATCATGCAGTTAACGGCCCATTCTTATTTTCAGTCAAAATTCTCTTTTTTTTTTTTTTTTCCTTTAACTTTACGTCGTGCAGAGGTTTGTCCAAATAATGACTGTATGCTTACAGATGAAGCTAAGGCGTTGGAATCGTGAGTCCATAAGAGGTCTTGGTTTTTCAGACAGTCAACAAATCAAAATTCCTGCTCCTTTCCTTTTCTTTAACTTCGCATCGTGCCTTCCACAACGTTTGCTTGCCTTTTAATCTTTTTTTTTTTCACATTACCTTTCTCTCGGTCTCTTCGTATTCTTTTGGGAATTTGAGATTTTTAGGCCAGAGCTATGTATATGAATATTGTCTAATAAAATTTTAGAATTTGAATTAATTTTAAAAAGTCATTAGATAACCATTAATTTAAAAAATAATGATATGAGTTAATAGTATTTTTGATATAATATTGATAAATCATGATATTGTAACAAAACTTATTTATAAAATAAAAATATAGCAGAATTGGTGGAAAAAAAAATGGAATATTGGTCAATTCTTTCCATTCTACTGAATTATCTTTCAAAAATATATTAGTTTGACCATATAGAAATGATATAGGCTGGAGACATCAAGCAAGGGTACCACAATCAAAAATTGGTTTCTCCTCCTTAAGGCCAGAGAGGGAGCCAGCAGCAAGTTAAGCCAAAGCAAAATGCACTTTTACTTAGATTATTAGTAGATTGGGTACATTTTCAAACATATATCTGAATTTTTTGAATCAAATTATTTCTAATCCTAGTTTTAATTAGAACATAGTCATTATGATTAAAAGTATCCATGATAAAGTGGATTGTAAATCTCTATTCCCCATATATATATAATTTTTATAATTAATAATAGCAACAATCATAATTTAAAATAAAGTTATATTAGTTTTTATTCTTTTTTTAATTTTAGCAAGGCAAAATGTATGATGAAGTAATTGTTTTATGGTTTATTATGGATTGATGCCTATGTAAACTTACCACATTTAATTTATATGGCTTGCTCCTACTAGTTTTTCAAAAATTTGGTAAATTAAGTGACAAAAACTCCAAGGTTCATCATTAGAATAATGATATTTTAGAATCAACAAAATCACTTAAGGAAAATACAAGGTAGATAAATTCTTTTCTTGGAAATTTATTATTTATGATTCATATTTTTTTGAGAGAAATAATGGTAACAACCTATTGCAACTAAATAAGAATGATATCTAATTGGCTTTACAATTTACTCTTGCATTAAAACTCAACACTCTCTAGAAGAATACATTGGAACGTTATGATTTAGAAAAATAAATTGGAACAATAAATTTCTCTAATTGAGTCTAACACTCTCCATTAATGGATAAATGTACTCTATGCAATACCAAACTTGTTTTAATAATTCATTAGTTGATGTCTCCATCAATATATTTTTCTTTGAAACACACGATATGATTTGAAGAACCTTAGGATTAGCAAAGTATATGTCCCAGGCAACCCACCATTTTCGTCACGCCTTTACGATACAAACATTACCAAAATGTTGAGATCCATATAAAGTAACAACCATCTACCAGAATGCATGGTAAGCAACAACTATAAAGACTAGTTTGGTAGGATATCCTTCATGTTGATATTATATTCAACCATTATTTTATCACATCTCTCCATGCCTGTTTAACTCCTCCCCCATCATCATTATCAAAAAATTTGTTTGGATTACCCATAACCATGCTATGTTGAAATGTGCAACAAGAAATTCTGAAAATAGCACTACTATAAATAGCTGGGCTATAAATAGCAGTTCAACCATTGGAGATCTTAGCTACAATGGGTGAAAAGTGAAAGTGCTAAAACTAGCTTTTCTAAAAACAACGTTTTGGGATCCCTTCTTATTTTAGTTAGTCTCTGGACTAAACATAGGAAGTAAAATATTAACAGCAGTTTGTAAATTGATTATTTAAATCGTCTTGATCTAATTAGATAAGGAAAATCAAACTTGAAGTCTATGTGAAGACATGCAACAATTTCTCCTTTGATTGAGGGATTTATCCATCAGTTAAAAAGATAAGAGTGGGTTGTAATATTGAGTTGTAATTAATTGTCTTAGTTAACTGAGTCAAGTTGAGTTAGATTAATTTAACAGTTTGTTAAATTAATGCGAGTTCAATTACTTAATGCTTGCATGCATGTAACTACTATATTTCAAATAACTGAAGATTCACTCATGGATAACTCATGCATGTCAGTTCAGTCAGAGACCCAGTTGAGATCAGATGGAGGGATAGTGTACTATCAGTTGCTAAGATATTCCTTGGTGAATATTCCTTGCATGCAGAAGGAATATTATTACTTGAGGATTGCGCAGTTGGACATGAGGTTACAGTGAGTGTGATGAGGCCAATTCACACATGTGATATCATTGGACCCCAATCAAAACTGCACAAGGAAATAGGAGGCTTGGAGGGCTTAAGGAAGATATATACTATGTCTATTCAATCTGTGAGTTGTATTGTTTGATTGCAGAGAGAGCAGGATAGCTTGACAGCTAATTCTTTTTGTAACTTGAACAAGATTTCCACTTGTATGATAATACAAAGTTGGTTGTTTACTTCTCATTCTCAATTATATTTGTTCATGCCTGATGTTTCTCATGTTCGATTAAGCTTCCTCTAAATTATTTGTAGAAGTAAATCAAGTGTTTTGTTGTAGTACATTGCATTACCAGGTGATCTAGAGTGGGAATTTCTACATGGTATTGGGGAAAAGGTGATCAAGGAAGAACAATATAAAAGTAGGAGAAGTTCAAAGTTTGGTTTCTAAATATTGAAGTGAGTTCTTATCACATCTATTTCACCAATGGTGTTCAGTCGTTTAAGCCTCGAATATGCCCTTGATGGTAGTTCAAATTATATAGCATGGAAGGATTGCATGGAGGTAGTATTAGAAGATAACGACCTAAAGGACTTCATTGATCAAGATGTCCAGAAGCTGATTGATGCTACTCAATTAGCGGAATGGAAAAAGTGCGTGTCTAGGGCAAGGAGAATCATCCTCGAGGTAGTTCGAGATCACACTTTCTCAAGCCTCCATGGGGCGGAGACTTCATTTCTGATGTAAAAAACATTGAAAGATCTTTATCAAAATAGTAGTGATCAGAGGAAGTTGGCACTGAAAGATAAACTTCGAAAGATCAAGTTCAAAAAGGGAAACACAATCTCTACGTTCCTGAACAAGCTCACCACCTGCAGGGATGAGCTTGCAAGCATAGGGGTCATGACAGCTGATGGTGACATGGTGATTCTTGCACTCCTCTGTCTTACTAAGAGCTTGAATAGCTACCAGCACTCGGTTAATGGAAGAGAGAAACTGCCAGATTAGGAACGACTTTGGTTGGATTTGATGCGGGAGAAGATAAGGCGAAGTACCAGGGATGGATCTTCATCAAAACAAGATGATGAAGAAAGTCTAGCTTTAGTGAGTAAAGCTAAGAAAGGGAAAGGGAAGGCATCCCAATCCAAATCTTCTCATGGTGGGAAGAAGGTTAACAAGTCGAAGGTGCGATGCTTTCACTGTCATGAAGTGGGCCATTATGCTATGAAATTTCCACAAAAGAAATCCAAGAAGGGGTCCTCAAAGGGATCTGATGGTGATGCACTAGCTTCACAGTTTGAGCTAGATATCTCGCTTATCGCATGCATGGTTTCATCCATGGTGGGATATGTTTGGTACCCCGACAGTGGATCATCTTTCCGCATGTCGAGTGACAAGAATATTTTCAATATATTGGAGGAGAAGGATCTCGAGATACGGATCGAGATGGGTGATGATGGAAAGTATTGTGTCTCAGGTGAAGGTACAGTTGTGTTTCAGAGGGAGCATGGTGCTCCTCTCACCCTATCTACTATTAAGTATGTACCAGGTTTGAAAAAGAATCATGTGTCTGTTGCTCTGCTAGAAGATAAAGGCTATGATGTAGTCTTTAGTAAACGAAAAGTTTTCTTGAGGCATATCGGCACCGGACATACCAACAAAATAGGGTTTGAGTAAAGAATCTCTACAATCTAGAGGTAGATGACTGTGCTGCACTAATTTCCAAACTACAGGTGCTGCAAAGAAAATACCTTAGCGAGCTATGGCATAGAAGACTAGGCCACTTGCATCACAGGGCCTTGAAGATCATGCAGCAAATTTCTACCGGCTTACCCAATGGAAAATTGGAGCAAATAGACACATGCAAAGGATGCACCTTCGGTAAGTATGCAAAAGCTTCCCTTCAGGATCGTGATAGTAGAGCTGGAGAAATCCTGGAGCGAGTTCACTCAGATGTAAGTGGACCATTATCTACAGCCTCCACCGTTAAGAAACGGTACTATGCTATTTTTATTGATGATTTTTATCGTAGATGTTGGATCTAATTTATGCAAAAGAAGGATTAGACCTTCTTGAGGTTTGGTGAGTTTAAAGCCTTGGCAGAGAAAGAATCTCGAAAGAAAGTAAAAACCTTGCATAGCGACAATGGTGGAGAGTATGTTTCCCAGAAATTTAAAGACTTCTATGCTGCAAAAGGAATTAAACTGGAACTCACGGCACCCCATAACCCACAATAGAATGGGGTGGCCGAAAGGAAGAATAGATCTATTATGGGAGCAGCACGAGCGATGTTGCATGACCAATGCCTACCACTTCATATGTGGGCTAAGACATACAATACAATAGTGTACCTTCAGAATAGAAGTCCTCATCATCATATTTTGGGGATGAAGACACCTATGGAGGATTTTTTGGGGAAGTGACCAGATGTGAGTCACTTCTGCATCTTTGGGTCACTAGTTTTCTGTCATGTGACAAAAGATGCTCAGAAGAAGCTAGAAAAAATAGCTGAGTTGGGGATACTTGTGTGGTACACAGATACACCCCACACCTATCGTGTGTTTCTCCTACCAGTTAGAGGACCGTTGTGTGCAGGGATCCGGAGTTCGATGAGCAGAGAGCCATGCAAGCATCACTTGAGAGGGAGCTCAAGTTGCATGGTGATGAGGAACTTTTAGCTCCAAGGGAGGAGGAGCCTCCTGATGATGTCGAATAGCCACATGCAGAGGATCCAGTAGTGGAGACCACCACTCCTAGAGATTCTTCTAGAGACGGGCGGAAACACTCGCGGGAAGCTCACAGATTGATGCTAGATGCGAAAGAGAATTTGGGGCAGCCATCCTCTTAGCGAAGACAGAGGAGATATCTTGAGAGATACACTAGCTACATGGCCCTGGTTAGGGAGTGTGTAGTGACCAAGCCTTCTTCTTTTGAGTAGGTAGTGCAACAACCACTCTGGGTTGATGCAATGGTAGAAGAGTACGATTCTATCATATGGAACAATGTGTGGGATGTTATCACTAGACTTGGGTACAAGTCAGTGGTTAGCTCCCGATGGCTTTACAAGGTAAAGTAGGCAGCTGATGGTAGTGTTGAGAAACACAAGGCAAGGTTTGTTGCCCAAGGTTTCTCACAGATTGAGGGGATCGACTATGATCAGAACTTTGCTTCCATTGCAAGGTACTTATCTATCAGATCGATGCTAGCTCTATCAGCTCAGATGGGTTGGAAGATCCATCAGATGGATGTGAAGACGACATTCCTCAATGGGAAGATTGAAGAAGAGGTATACATTGAGTATCCCAAAGGATTTGATACCTTTGATCGTGAGTCACATGTTTGCTGACTCATGTGAGCACTGTATGGGCTGAAGCAAGCACCCCTTGCTTGGTATACCAGGATGGATAGCTATTTCACCAGGTTGGGCTTCACCAAGAGTGAAGCAAATGTGAACCTTTGCCACATCCTGGTAGAAGGTAAGCCATTGATTATTGTACTTTATGTCGATGATTTGATTTTGATAGGTGATGATCAACTGATCAAATCTTGTAAGGAGGACCTTGCAAGAGAGTTTGACATGAAGGACATGGGCCTCATGCACTACTTTCTAGGCATGGAAGTGTGGCAGAAAGATGGGGAAGTATTTGTGTCTCAAGGCAAGTATGTCGATGAGATACTCAAGCGCTTTCATGTGGAGAAGTGCAAAACCATGCAGACTCTAGCTGGGAACTAGAGGAAGGAGGATGCTACTTCAGGTGAGGTAGTAGCTGCTACTGTTTATCGATAGCTAATGGGTTCACTTATGTATCTAGTGAACACATGACCTGAGTTATGCTTTGCGGTGAACCAACTAAGTCAAGCTATGGTTTAGCCTACCAAGATGTTTTGGAAGGAAATGAAGCATGTGTTGAGATATCTCAGAGGGACTACACAATACGGATTATGGTACAGATGGACAAAGGGAGTGAAGTTGCAAAGCTTCACAGATGTGGATTGGGTTGGTAGTCCATCAGACTGGAAGAGCACTTCTGGAGGAATCTTCAACCTTGGTTCAACTACACTTTCTTGGTATAGCAGGAAACATAGATCATTTGCACTTAGCTTAGCAGAGGTTGAATACATGGCTGCTAGTCAGGCAGCATGCGAGCCCATTTGGATGTGGGAGCTAGTGGGATTGTTTGGTCAGATGATGGATCCTATGGTGATACACTATGATAATCAAAGTTGCATAAAACTCTCAGCAAATCCAGCGTTCCATGACAGGTCCAAGCATATAGATATCTGTTACCATCATCTATGGGACTGTGTGGTCAAGAGGATCATGATGTTGCAGTATGTTTTGACCAAGGAGCAGGATGCAGATATTTTGACTAAGGCATTGTGAAAATGCAAGTTTGAGTTCCATAGAGACAGGATTAGGGTTACTGATAATCCCTTTCTTGTTGAGAGGGAGTGTTGAAATGTGCAACAAGAAATGCTAAAAATAAAAGATGCTAAAAATAGCACTACTATAAATAGCCGAGCTATAAATAAGAACTCAGCGATGAGAAATCTTAGCTATGATGGGTGAAAAGTGAAAGTGCTAAAAATAGATTTTCTAAAGATAGCATTTCGGGATCCCTTCTTATTTTAGTCAGTCCTTGGATTAAACATAGGAAGTAAAATTCGAATTTGATATTAACAACAGTTTGTAAATTGATTAATTAATTCATCTTGAGTTAATTAGTTAAGGAAAATCAAACTTGAAGTCTATGTGAGGACATGCAACAGTTTCTCCTTTGATTGAGGGATTTATAAATCAGTTAAAGAGATAAGAGTGAGTTGTAATATTGAGTTGTAACTAGTTGGCTAGTTAACTGAGTCAAATCCAGTTAGATTAATTTAACTGTTTGTTAAATTAATAAGAGTTCAATTAGTTAATGCTTGCATGCATGTAACTACTGTATTTCAAGTAACTGAAGATTCACTCATGGATAAATCATGCATGTCAATTCAGTCAGAGACCCAGTTGAGATCAGATGGGGGCATAGTGTACTATGAGTTGCTAAGATATTCCTTGGTGAATATTCCTTGCATGCAGAAGGAATATTATTCCTTGAGGATTGTACAGTTGGACCTGAGGTTACAGTGAGTGTGATGAGGCCAATTCACACATGTGATATCATTAGACCCCAATCAAAACTATGCAAGGAAATAGGAGGCTTCGAGGGCTTGAGGAAGACATATACTATGTCTATTCAGTCTGTGAGTTGTATTGTTTGATTGCAGAGAAAGAAGGATAGCTTGAAAGCTCATTATTTTTGTAACTTGAACAAAATTTCCACTTATATGATAATACAGAGTTGGTGTTTTAGGTTGGTTCTTTCCCCAGTGATATATCTTCTGTGTTATGGTTGTTTAATTCTCATTCTCAGTTATATATATTCATGCTTGATGTTTCTCATATTTGATTAAGCTTCCACTAAATTGTTTGTAGAAGTAGATACACTGTTTTTCTTTAGCACATTGCATGACCAGGTTATCTATAGTGGGAATTTCTACATGCTCTAGCATTACACCTACTCATTTCTACAAATGACTCTCAACCATGGCACTTCACATGTTTACTGGCTTATAATAAACCTTGCACTACAAAGTGGTTTTGAGATTACTATTAACCTTTTTGGAGTATAATTTGCCTCATCATACCTATATTTAAATTAGGTATATAAAATTATCATAATCTATCCATAGAGATACCAAGTACATACTCAAATATCATACCATAGACTTGCTTACAAATAAAAAGTGCTACACAGTATTATTCTATGGCCTTGAGTCTATTCCAAAATACTCACAAGCATTTAGCTTTCATTGTCCATCATTATGTTATTTCCTCTACTTCTATCTTTATTGTTACAGTAAGACTTCCATGTGCATTGTCATGATATTTTCTTCTTTGGTACATCAAGGATCACATCCATGTCCTTTATATCCCTATTACAATCTCTTCATTCCTTCTTGCCTATGTTTTCCTTGGATGCATTGTATTCAATTGGGCTTCCTGAGTGGGCCTATTTGATTTTATTATTATGTACCTCAATAAAAATGAATTTTGATTTCCATATAGAAATTAATTAGCCTCACATTCTCGTCTTAATTGGATAGTGTTGGGGCTCAAAGCCCAAAGCCCAAAGTTTTGGTCAAATAATGTTATAAGACTCCATGAATTTCTCGCATAGAACGTGAAATGTATGTTGAGTCATAGGGTTGTCCACCCTAAGCTTCTAATGTAATGTTGGCCTACCCCTAGTCCATGGACCATGGGATTGTATAAATAGACTGAGGCTCTATGTTTTAAAGAGAATAGGAGATACATAGAGGAATGAATGGAGTCTAGAAAATAGCGAGCATAGAGAAAAGGTCTAAGTGCTTTGGGTCGTAGTAGTAGGAAGACGCTCTGCAGCTGAGTGCATAGAAGCGTAGTAGAGTCCACAACTAAGTGCGTGGACCCCTACAACTGAGTGTGAAGGGCGGATTTGAGTCTATAACCAAGGAAGAAGAATAATAAAGATAAGTATGATTCCAAATCTTGTGTATCTGTTCTTGTGCTATTTCCTATTTAATTATATGGTTTTCTTAATCACGCACACTTATATGAATGTTGAACATTGTTAAATATAATTAGACACATACTGATAAGCTGAGCGATCGACTAATATCGGGTAAATAGTAAGGAATTAGGTAATAGCATGGATCGCGCCTTGAGCATGGCTATGCAAAGGAAACATCGCAGGCTGCAAGGTACTAATAGAAGTGCATAGCAACGTGCACGCAGGGTCAAACCGCAGACCACCGAAAATCATCAGACATCTCTAGGGTACAGAAACCTAGTTCTAGCACCCTCCCATACTACTTCGAGTGAGACATCAGTCCGCGCTCGACGGACTATTGCCAAAAGGGCCAGTAGTACCAGGATTTTTTTGGCTAAATCACTTCTGAACTTGGGTTAGGCCCCTACAAGCCAACAAATGGTTCCGTTGCTGGGACTAGGAACTGCATAAGGGATGTCTCACGGACTATTGCCGAAAGGGCCAGTAGTACCAGGATTTGTTTCGCTAAATCACCTCTGAACTTGGGTCAGGCCCCTACAAGCCAGTAGATGGTTCTGTTTCTGGGATTAGGATCTACTTAAGGGATGTCTAATGTTGTGTGACTAGAATCCAACCAAGAAAGAAATTGAAGGGTGGTTGGACAAGATGATTCACGAGTTCGCGGTGCAGGAAAACATGAATCTTCGAGTATCTAAGGAACAATGGTTGGAGAACTACTTATATACAGAAATCCATGAAATTTTATTTGCATGCTTTCCTTCTGAGCTCTATGAGTGGATCGCGAAGCTAGCAAATATTCAGGGAAGGTGTAGGCTCAACAAACCCATCGTGTGGACCCTGGAATTAGTGGCACATTAGAAGTGTCAGGAGATAAGATATAGAGAGCTATGGATCATTAGCTCGATCCAATTATAGGAGGATTTATCACTGAGTTCATGGTAGATACGACCATCAGCTATAGTGAGGCAGAACGACCCTTCCTCAAAGGACTGCGAGGTAAGTATATTAAATCTTTGAACACTTGGATTAAGATGCTATTGTGTGAAAAGTGGGTTATATGAATAAATTAATGTTTGGTACTATGCAAAGTGGGAAGATCTATAGAAACAGAGGTAGTGAAGAATTAGAAACTAGTCCCTTAATTTCACCCTCGCGGTAAAGTGAGGATCTTCCTCACAAAAGTTTCTCCGAGAAGTGCAGTTAGACTGATAAGGAAACGAGTTTCGCACTTACCACCTCCACCTACATCGCGACCCGTCTCACCCTCTTCACCTCCATCACCATCCAGCCCAACTCCGCCACCACCACAATTCAGTATGATAAGTGCGATCAAACAGTCGGTATTCAGAGTGCTAGGGAATGAAGATCTGGACCAATTCTGGTTTATGGTAAGGACAGTATGGGAAGCACAATGAGTCATGGATGACAATATAAAGAAGGCTAGGCTGGTAAGCGCATTGGAGGATCGTGCATTAACATGGTACATTAAGCATTCTATTGACCATCCAAATGTAGGAATCGCAGAAATCCAAGCCGTGCTGAATAGGGAATTTAGTACGCTAAAGTTGGAGACACAATAAGTTATCAGGTTTACGGAGATCACGATGCTCCTGGGCGAGATCCCCAGGATTTCGACCAGAGACTGAAGAGTATGATTCGCGAAGCGAACATGACTTTAACGGATGGACAACATCGCGCATGGTTTGTAGCATCACTAACACCACATTTAAGGATGATGATGTCACAACAAAATCTTTCCACCTAGGCCGAAGATTTGGAGATGGCAATGAGATTGCATGAGACCCATATACAAGATCCTAGTTTGGGAGTCCAACAAATCCATGCACAGCTACAAAATTTGTGTCTCGAAATGTAGAATTTGAAACAACACACGACACCTCAGCCAGAGGCGCGCGAGGAGGTATGTGTTGGGCCTCTGTTTTGCCTTCATTTATATCACCCTTTACTCAAAATCCCTCATGATTTTTTTTAAATTGAATTTCATTGTCATAGTTTTGTGCATTCTCGGAGATAATAAGTAAGTGTTTTTTATTCCCTCGTTTTAACGAGATTTAAACATTAAAAGCATCATTAATAACAATTTGTGTGTTTGTAGGTTTATGGAGTTGATTATATGCCTATTCTCATATAGGACAAGTTCCTGCACCACACCTTCTTGCACTAGTACCGGTAGGATTCCTGCACCAACATTCCTGCACCAGCATTGCAAATTAATAAGTCTACTCAAAATCTACATAATTTCTAAATGGCCAAGTTTGACCTCAGTTTGGATGCAAATGGAGGTGAATTATGGAAATCTGAGCAAATGGCTTTTTCACAAATATAACCAGTTACCCATAACCAAAATCGTTTCCTAAGATACAAAGTATTCCAAAAGTTACGAACAAGTCTTTGAAGCACTTTTATAAAAAACACTATTTTTTCCAGAATTCTATAAAACACAGTCAACAAGTTTCCAGACTGCCAACTTTTGCCTTGGTTTTTGTGCAGGTGAAGGTAAATAAAGAAATTTTGAGACATGGCTTTTTGTCCTAGTATAGAAAGTTGACTAAGCATAAAACGGTTTTCCAAAATTCATAATGGTTGAGGAGATATGAAGGGCGCTCTGGGGGTAGTTTGTTAAAATTACCAAATTTTCCAAAATTCTAGAAAAATCCTAGAATTGGAAAATTTGTATTAAATCTTTATTTTTTTAATAGGGGAACGGTTGTACTGTTATACTATGTAATTAGAATTGGTTGGGATTCAATCCCCATATTCCGTGCAAAGGAACAACTTGTTTTAATCATTATGAAATATTATAAAAGGAGGAATGATGCACGTAGAAAACAAGGATGGTGGAGGAGCTATGCTACAACATTGTTGTTGTAACATTGTTTTGCTGGTATCTCCCTCATTCTGGGCTGGATTTGAATTCGCTATGTACATTTTCTAATTTTGAAATGTAATATAAAAAGAGTTGTGCCATGTTTCATTTATCCCGTGTTTAAATTTCTATTTGATGCATTGATTTAGCTGTTGAAGATTCTTGTTTCTTAACAAAGAAACGAGTTGGTTGGCTAGGGCCCAACTATTATCGGGAAAACTAGTGTCCATTCAGAGCTGCTAGTCCCACTAAGATGGGTAGCTATCTTAGAAACAAACAAACTAAAGTTACTTGCATTTTCCTTTATGAGAAATAGATGAGAGAGAAGCAGAGAGTACCAACCTCAGTCTTCCACCTAGCTTCTTGCTTGTTTCCTCTCCCCTTTGACAGATCTTTGCCGCTCCTTCCTCACTTGTCCTGCTTCAAAGAACACTTGTAGAGTCAAAGCAACATAATTCCATCAAAGCATAGAGATCTATAATCATAAACAATATAGGATCAGATATATATTAACCATACTAATGCATATATAAATTCAAGATTCAAAGACATACAAGAATATGGAGGAAAACTCAAATAGCTTTATTGATAGAAGTAGTACAAGAGAGGATTACAACCCATTGATCTGACCTAGTGCCATCCTCCCCACATGAAATCCCTTCTTCAGCTCATGGAAAGCTAGATCACCAAACACTATGATGTTCCACAAAGAAACCAACAACACTTCCTTACAAGATGCAAAATTCCAGCCTCTGGATCTCTAGGATGAGGGATCCATATATAGATGTTTGCAGGTGGGTGAGTCAGCTTCTAGGTTTTTGATTAGTGTCAGTTCTCTGATAGTTCTCAGTTCCACTTGGAGATTTCATGATCCCTTACTCATCCCTGGGTGAATTTAGAGAGGCAAGTGTCACACAAAAGTTTCTGGAAGATTCCATGATCATCTACCTTGCAAACTGCCTCTGCCATTTGTCTACTCTCTCCCATCACACCCGATAAAAGATATTTTTAGTATGCATCGCACCCCCCATGTGCATTAGGTGGGATGCATCGCACTTTGACCATGGAGCAGGTGAGATGGTCCATATTTTACCAGTTCTGAGCAATTTTTCATGGAGAACTTCTGGGAGATGATGTGATCAGCTGACCTTGTTCCTTTAGGGTATGAAACAACACATTTAGGGACTTAGAAGCCCTTGGTTTATGGACATATAAGATTGCGGTTGCAGTGCCCAAACATGTCTATAACATTTTCCCCCTAAAGCATGAGGCCGTAAATATTTTGATGTCAGGTGAAATGCTTTATCATGAGGATCCAGGGTTTTTTGAACTAGAAGGTGACCTGTAATAAGATACAATACAATACATTATCTTCATAATATTTTCATGATCTAGCTAAGGTGGGAATTCCCATGCTCAACTTTATAAATTCATTTTCATGTACATTGGACAAATAACCATCTGTATGGCAAACTGATGATTCTTGTAGAGCCATCATCCTTCGGCTTGGATGATTATCTGTGTAGCTATGATGTACATTTGATGTCTTTATTTTCCTGAATATATCGCAACTCGAATGGATGAAACTAGATCCGAGATCTTCAAACTCATTCAATCTTTTCCGAAAGTACAAGTCGATCCATGTGAAAAGATGTTTTGAAGTCAAACATGGAATGACATCACCTGATTACCAGCCAATGATGTAAGCTACTAACAGGAGCGAGAGGAATCACCGATAATGATGATGACCCTCAAGGTACGACAATGCAATTCACGTAGTGCGAATACATGAGTCAATGTTCAACACCATGCAAAATATTTCTGTCAAAGGCCATTGATGTAAACCTATCGCTGGAAGTGAGAAACTTGCCATTGAAGCATGCAAGCTTCGAAGTACTGAAAGGGTTTTTCCTAATTCAACTTCTTGGATAATGAGCTGATGTCGACAAGAAGCGACCCATCATAGGAGGCCCTTAATGAATCCCACATCTACGACACAAAACAGAGTAAATGATTTTGTGGAGGTGAAAATGATCTGATGATACAAGGTTCAGGGTGGCAGTCATGAAAGAATGAAGCGTGAAGGCATTCCAGTGGATGAGACACACGCTGGGTTGGTGAATTCTTTGAGCGAATTCTCTTGAACATATCAGCGACACTGGAATGGATGGTACGGTGGACCAATGGTGATATGACCGGTGAATGGAATAACCCAACCCAACTTAATCATGGTGATGGAGTGAAAGTGTCATGTTCAAGAGCAACTTGCTACCAATAAAGTTTCTTCATGTTTTTTTCCCAATTTTTCCCTAGTCATTTCTAACGAGTACCTCTTTATTTTTGTCAAGCTTGAGGAGGGTAACATATGCTTGTTCTATAATTTTCCCTTCAGGCAAACCCGTCGCTATGTTTTAATGAGCCTAGCGATAGTGAAACTCGCTCTTGTCGGCATGGAAAAGTTTGTCGCTATTGTTTTAATGAGTTTAATGACAAAGAAAACTTGGTTGTTTTCAATTTTAGAGAGTCTAAAAAGAGTCGAAAAAGGAAACTCCAATAATCCTTTTTCATAATATAATCCCTTAAGTCCAAAAAAGTATAAAAGAATACGAAAGAGATGACTTTTCGATAGTTTTAACGAGCTGAACAAGATAAGCACTCGATCTTTTTGTGCAATGATCCCTCAGGTAAAAAAAGATTAAAATCTAGAGGAGGGATGGCACTTCTAGTCACTTTAATGAGTTGGAGAGGCCAATTGCTAGGCAATCTTTTCATATTTTATGAGTCAGATGAAAAGAGCTTAAAGGAGACTCACTTTTTGAGGAACGAGTGATGTTTTTGGATAGCAGCTGGTTCCAGGTAAGGTTTGGAACATTTCAATCATGGCAGTGTAAAGAAGGTGGCTAATAGAATCACTCGTTGCAATTGTTCCTCAAAAGGGGTAAACAATCAAATGGAGGCGTATGATCAACTAAAAAAGAGTGGAGGTGATGGTAAGAACATGACCAAGGCTCAAAAGCTGATAATTATGTGATCGCAATGGTTATTTACTAGAGGTGGGTTCATTTTTTAATGAGCTTAAACTCTGGTGGAACATATGCTCATTGCTAGGTTTTTTTTTTAACGAGCTTGAACTTCGCGTAAAACTAATCTTGCTAGTCGTATAATAAGGATGTCTCATTAGTAGGTTCATTTTTTAGGGAGCTTGCCCCATTCACAACTTTGCTCCAAAGCCTTTCGTTATGCAAGCTAGGAACGACCAATCCTATGAGTTTAAAGGGTTAAGAACCTACAAACTAAGAAAATAAATGGTTGCTTTTCACTTGCTTGCAAAAAGGTTTGCATGCCCCCAAGTATAATGAAGTAGAGTTTCCAGGTTACCATTCATTTACAGAGAAAACACTTCCTTGGCTCTGTTGGGAATATCAATTTTGATAGAGGAATCCTATTCCAGTCTAATCCCATTTTCCTAAACATATGGGTGTGTCAAACTAGTCATATTCCTACGTGGAAACCTACCTTATATCTGAGGTTTTCCTGTAGAAGTAGATCAGGGCACATCCCTCCTGGGTTTCAGTCAAAATCATCAAATCACTCGCGCTCATCAGGTCGATGGACTCGAGTTTGATGAGACATTCCTTGCACAAAAATACTAGTTAGGGATGGCACTTGACTATTATCTATGTGCGAACCAGGGAATGAAAGCTGGTCTATGAGCTGGACCACTCTGCCTTCATGCGGAAAACACATCACTCGAAAGAGTGAGGAAACAATAGCCCCCATGCTATAGATGTAGTCACGCCCAAGGAGTAGATTGTAATCTAATGGCCCTTGGACTACCATCATGTTCAAATAAATAGTTTTCCTTCTCAAAGTTATAGGAAAATTTGGAAGGATCCCTAATGGTCGACTAGTTCCTTTGTCGAAGCCTGTCAGATTTCACATCTCAGGAAGAAGTGATGGCAAACCAAGAACTTTCCAAGCAGTTGAGCAAAGGATACTCATAGAAGCCCCTTCATCTATGATAGTGCCAACCATGACCATTCTATAGGCTTGTACTATGATTCCGAATGGTATAATAGATGGTAGACGGGGTCTGCCTAGTGGATTCCAATCGAAGGAAATGAGTAGATTGCTTGGAGGTGGGACCAAATAAATGGTTGGATACATCTTTCACAAGCTTCCTTCCTACAGTAAAGGAATGGGTAGATTGTCCCCATGTTCATTGAGTCTATGTTTACGAAAAGAATTTGAACAGTGTCGTTCTCATTCTCTTTGGTGACTGTATCATCTGAAGGTAGACCTTCTAAAGACAAGACTAGGTTGACTACCGTCTTCACCTGTTGACTGTGGTCGGGTGTGGACTCAGAGGGTTTATTTTCAATGATAGAAGCTTCGACTGACCACAAATATGTGTCGGTTGTATTTTCAACTAGTGATGGACTCGACAAGAGTTTCTTGTATCCAAGAGGATGCCGTAGCAGTGAAGCAGGATGGTTATCCAAGACTCTTTTATATTCATCTAGGAAGGGACAATGGTGGATGCCATGATCGCCTTCATGTAGTCTACAAGGAAATTTAGATCTTCCTTTCTTTCCATTAACTTCGTTTTCACTAGTCGACAGTGTACTCTCAACATGATTGTCAGAGGTTGATGACACCGGATTGTGCAAGCAGGGAGATCAATCGCTTAAGATCCATGGGATGTAAGGACAATCTTGATGACAGTGGTCCCCTTTGAAAATGACACATGGAGATTTATGTTTTGATGGTGCAGTGTGTGGATTTTTGCTAGATGATGCTTGGTTGCCCAGTTTTGTTGTTGGCTTCTTCTTCTTCTTCTCCTTCCCTTTCTTCTTCTTCTCATTTACTTGGTATTTAGTTTTATTAGCTTCACCAAGAAAAGAGGAAGAAGGAGAGGGAGAAACAAATGAAGTAGAAGGTTGGGGGGTAACTCCAGTATCATACGATTGCTGATTTGACTGCTCAGGAATCATGGTGCTTTGAACGATAAAGGTCAAGAAGAGCCATACTGGTAGGCCAATTGTCAATGCTAGAAGGGACAATGTGGCCATATAAGGTGCACCAACATCTCCCCAATAGGAGAAAGGACTAGGATTTCCCCTAGGGAAATCCTTGGTTGGTGGACTCTATTTTCTCAACCTAAGATCAACGAGGGAATAGTGACATTATTCCAATTAAAATAAATTTATGATGCTTTGACACAACTTGCCTTTTCAATTTTTAAGTGTCAAGAAAAATCTAAAGATGACTCTAGTCGCCTTTGATTTTTAATGAGCCTGAAGTGACAAGTGCTTAGATGGACCATTTCTTTTAAGTAGTCTGAAAAGGAACAAAAGTGACTACTCTAGAAATCTGGACAGAGGGATTACCAAACCAATCGCAAAACTACAGAATACTTTTTATGGTACAGTAGTTAATCTTCTTGAATGTTGTGTTTAGTGCATTGCGATCGATAGGGTGGCAGACATGGATTCCTAAGGACAAAGGATATAGCCTATTGTGGTCTCCCAATATATACTCGACGGTATGTGGGAGCACAAGTCTGTACTGGAACTTGTCGTCTCAAAGAGGAGGAATCACCCAACCTATGATGAAAGAAATAGTTACCAGGCTTTACGACGCTGGAATACGTCTCTAACCTAGACTTCTAAATGTTGTGCGTTAGGTTCCAAAATGTTTTTATGTTCATTAAAATTTATTTTACAGTTGATCTTTCTTAAGAAGTTTGCCTTTAAGGTTCACCGCGTGATGTAGATATACAACTCCTAAATATGCAATCTAAGATGATAAAAAATCATTTATTTCTCTTTTTGCAATCAAAATCCTAGCTACTAAGGAAAGAGAAGCGAAATTCTTTCAACATAGAGCAGAGACCACACACTAAGATGCATTGTACTAAATCAATATCCACAAGTAGTCTAAATTCAAATGCACATGCATGTATTTTGTTTCTTCTTTCTTAATGTGTGAATGACAAAAAGAATGCTAAGTACAAATCTAAACTATCTTTTCTTTCAAAGCGATAGTACTAACAATTTTCTTTTCAAAAGATGAAATGAAGACAATGACGACACTTTGCGATTTTGAATTGAAAACTACTTTTGACACTTGAAATACTATTAATTCAAATCAAATACAAGAGTAATAGTGTAATCGATTATCAAAAAGAGGAGGATTCTTTTCTTCGATTGAAAATGACACTTGCGACACAGTCAAATCAAAAGACGACAATTTGATTAAGCTACTATTTGTAAAGGAGAACTGTAAATGGCAAAAAATACATAAAAACATTCACAATTATTTGTACAATGGAGGTTGAATAATGCAAAGGAAGGGAGTTGCAACACTGGTATACTGATCACAGATAGCAAAACTCTTGAATAATGCTGAAGAGAATGAAGAAAAACCAAAATCTAGAGGCAGAAATAGTCTTATCTAAACATCGCACCTGTAACACAGGGAAACAGGGATGCATCTCACCTGCAACACACGGGAGGTGCGATGTATCCAGACTATCAAAGGGAGACAGTGCGATGGTCCAGAGATGAGACTGGGCTTGGTTTTTGGTCACTGTTTGTAGCTTAGTTCATGGATTTAGGCTAAGCTAATGATAGTCAGTAAATACAAAACATAGGGGATGATCTAATGAGGCTACGTGGGCCACCACCAGGGCACTTAGGATGTTTTCAAGTCAAATGTTTACTTCATAAACTAACCCAAAGATTGACTGAAGCAGAATTTATCTACTTTGCAGCTGCATAGCCAAAGTAGTTTGAAGGCTAGCTCACATAACTACAGGATCTGTCTATAGTTTATAAAGCAAACAAACTAGAAACAAGCAAACAAGCTATTCACTCCCCAGTGGAGTCGCCATTTTGTTATTGGGAAAGCTAGTCTCCATTCAGAGCTGCTAGTCCCACTAAGATGGGTAGCTATCTTAGAAACAAACAAGCTAAAGTTAATTGCATTTTCCTTTATCAAAAATAGATGAGAGAGAAGCACAGAGTACCAACCTCAGTCTTCCGCTTGGCTTCTTACTTGTTTCCTCTCCCCTTTGACAGATCTTTACTGCTCTTTCCTTGCTTGTCCCACTTCAAAGAACACCTGTAGAGTCAAAGCAACATAATTCCATCAAAGCATAGAGATCTATAATCATAAAAAATATAGGATCAGATATATATTGACCATATTAATGCATATATCAATTCAAGATTCAAAGACATACAAGAATATGGAGGAAAACTCAAATAGCTTTATTGATAGAAGTAGTAGAAGAGAGGATTACAACCCATTGATCTAACCCAGTGCCATCCTCCCAGCATGAAAGCCCTTCTTCAGCTCATGAAAAGCTAGACACCCAACACTATGATGTTCCACAAAGAAACGAATAGCACTTCATTACAAGATGCAAAATTCCAGCCTCTAGATCTCTAGGATGAAGGATCCATATATAGATGTTTGCAGGTGGGTGAGTTAGCTTCTAGGTTTTTGATTAGTGTCATCTCTCTTATAGTTCTCAGTTCCTCTTAGAGATTTCATGATCTCTTACTCATCCCTGGGCGAATTCACAGAGGCAAGTGTCATAGGAGAATTTTCTGAAAGATTCCATGATCATCCACCTTGCAAATTGTCTCTGGCATTTGTCTACTCTCACCCATCACACCCCATAGAAGGTAGTTTTAGTATGCATCGCACCCCCCGTGTGCATTAGGTGGGATGCATCACACTTTGACCATGGAGCAAGTGAAATGGTCCAATTTTGACCAGTTCTGAGCAGTTTTTCATGGAGAATTTTTGGGAGATGATATAATCAGCTCACCTTGTTCCTTTACGGTATAAAATAACACTTTCAAAGACTTAGAAGCCCTTGTTTTATGGATATATAATATTGGGGTTGCAGTGCCCAAATATGTATATAACACCAGCCAACCTAGCTCGTTTACCCCTTTTCTTTTCATTTCTTGAAAGGTGTTTTATATTATTTAATTGCAGAAGTATGGCTTAAATTAAGTTCCTTTTCTTGCACATGAATTTTAGTTTCTGTTAAGGTGTGAATGGATCTGTTTATGTGAAAGTTAATTTTAGTTCATTTATTTTTGCAATTTCCTTTTCTGATTTTCTTTCGCTAGATCGAGCAAGGAGTCTAATCCTGCACCACTGCATGTTGGTTTCATGTACTATGATTTTACATAGTTCATTTTACAACAGGCATTTCATTCTTTTCCCTTACGCAATTTAATTTCTTTCTGCAAACAGTGTTGAGACTATACGGAAGTTTCTTTGGTATTAAAAGTTAAATTCCTAAATTGATTAAATATGACTTCATAAAATGCACAAAAACATTGTTGCATAATCTTGATTTATTTATGCACTTTACAGTTTCCAAGGAAAGGATTCAAAGTTATCATAGTGAACTTTATTTTCTAAAGTAGGATCTGATTTCATGCAAAATACCTATGGCAGAATTTGAATTACCTTAGTTTTTTATTTACATTTTGCAAGGTTCAGTTAATCAAAAGCATTTACTTTCGTGTGCAAGTGATTTCCAAAGTATGCTTACATTTGCACTTTATTTTACAGTTAACACACTTCTTTATTTTCTCAAAATCGATAACTTGGTGTAGGAAGCTCCATTCTAGTACAAGAACCAACATCTTGTCATAGGAACAGAGTGCTCTAAGCCTTTAGGCTTTGAGCCCCTACATGAAGACATAAGTCTTTAGTAAAAGTACAAAGTATACCTTTCACACAGAGTTATGTGCCTGCACTAGTGCAAGTAGATTGCAGTATTGCAGGAACGACCAGTGTGAGAAGGAAAATCGCTAAAAGGTAGGTTGTTTGAAGGGTCCACTTGTTGAAGTTGCCAAGTACTCTACTAAAGATAAACATAGCATTTCATTTTAGCAATAAAGGTTGTTTACAGTAGTGTGAGAAGTTCCTTTTATTTCTTTGCAAAGTACTCTCTTTTTTATTCTAGTTTACGGAATGGTGTGGTTTCATTGAATTAACTAGTATAGGCTACCGAGCTTCTTCTCTGGCCTTTCCAGTGTTGCGCCTCTAAGTTTACAAACTCCCAAATTGACAATTAAATTTTAGGTTTTTTATTAATCCCGACATTCTAGCACCGTTGTCGGGGAGGTGCCTACGGTTTGACCTTGGTAACATGTTCCATTTTGGTTTTCTCTTTATCTATTATTATTACAAATTTTATTTGTTTAGAATTGATTCTTTGAGTTTGTTTCTTTCCTGCATTCTTTTTTTAAGGTTTTTTTTTATATCTTGGGTGCTGGAAGTGTTAGGATTCCAAGAGACTCTCCTAGGTTGTAGCTCAAAGATGCCTGTTAACATATAAATTCAACTATTGTTGCATGTTTAATGGAAGGAATGATGGTTTAGTTCAAGCCAGATAACCACTTCTACTTTGTTGCACTTCAGACATTCATGAACACCCTCAGACTACAAGGATTTAGACCACCAATGCTCACAATTTTAGATATTAGGTGAATATGGAGAACACTAACCACATCAGTAGATACACAAGACCATGTGATGGCTGACTACAACTAGTAAAGAAACCTGTAAATCTAATCTATTAATGCAAAGATAGGATGACAACTCTCCTACATTAGATAGAAAGAAACCTAGGAAACCTATTCAATGATGCATACAAGATTCTAACATAGAGATAAAATGACAGTTATCTAGTGCTAAACATTAAGAGACCAAGAACACAGCATATCAGGTACAAGCTTAGAACATAGGAAGATGGAAAGTGAGAAGTTAACAGCAAAAGAAGCTTGTATTAGCTGAAAATGAAGATGAGACGCTACAAGTGACAAAATATCTACAGTCTCCAGAAGATGAACCTTACATCAAATGCCAACCCTGATTACATCTTGATTCTAGGTATTTATAAGTTTACAATACTGGGGCACTTGGCCATTTTGGTATGGAGGGGTCATAATTGACCACCAACTGTATTTAACCCCTTGATGGAGTCTATGGACGAGGTTGCTGGATTCAGTGCGTGAATCCAATCTGTTCAAGTGTTGTGCTATCCTTCAGGTGGTTGGAATTCTCATACCAATGGAGTCCATGACTGATAAATTTAGTTACAGAGTTGTGCTTTGTACATTTCTCCTTTGGCCATGCTTTCTGTTAAATATGGTTTTTGGGTGTCTAACAGTGACTGATGATGGCAGAGATGTTCTTCTCCTTCTTTGGGAAACAGAATGGTCAGAGGACGTGGAATGCATGGGTAGGTGAATGTTTTGGGTCAGTGAGAAGAATGACCGTGAGATTGGAGAAATGAACGACGAAGATGGTTTGACGGAGTCTGTTAACTAAAGTGAGAGTCGGGTGATTTGTGGCCATTGGATCTTTAGTGGGCAGATCAAACAGTGATCGGGCTACAAAGTTGCACAAAAGTTTAATGGGCGGGGGTGGTTTGGTTGGGAAATAATGGTTTTCATCGCACTACGTTTGGGTGTAAAGTGGTAAGAGCCCGGGGCCAAGTGATTCCATTCACCAATCAACACATAGCAGCAGATGAGAGAGAGAAACCACTCTCATCGCGCACTATCGCTCGTTTAAGTTGCTGGTGCGATGAAAGTGAAGACCGTTAGATCTTGGCGGAGATGATCTAACAGCAGAGAGTGGTAGACTGGGTCGCCTTTATCAGGCGTGACAGGAACCGTTGGATCAGTAGGGGAATGATCAACGATGGGGAAGCAATGAGGGGTTAATGAGCGCGTGAGGGCATATGGTAGGGTTTTGTGGTGGGTTTGGGGTTTTTCCCTTGGGGCTAAAGTCAAAGGGGTTTACTTTGTCGGGTTTAGGAGGCAAATAGGGAAACGGTGATGGAGGAGAGTAAGTGGGTTAGAAGGAAAGAAGGGAAGAGTGACCAATGTGAAAGCCCTTTGAGCATAACCAAACAGACCAAGATTTTCTCTGACACTAGAAAGTCAGCACTAGATAGAAGAGATAACACTGGCTCCTTGTAGGGATGAAAGCCTCCCTGTGAGGTTTCAAGAACCGTAGACCACTTCCTTTCATAAAAAAACAAGATCAACAATAATTCCTAGTGTTCCATTGAGCATGGAGTCTAATTAAGCCTACACTAAAAACTTGTAAAAAGAACGTATTTACAATGTTGAGACCCTAACGGCCTTAATTAATATAAACTTTCAAAAACCGCCCATCAACTAGGCCACCAAAAATTGTTTTTCCTTCCATACTTTGCAGCATGAAAGTGGTCTGACCCAACACCTGAGCAATGACAAAAGGTCCAGTCGATAGGGAATTGAACTTCCCATGATTGGCCTTCTTTTCCTTTAGTACATACCATTTTAGAATCTAGTCACTAACTGAAAATTGACCCATTTTTACCTTTCTATCAAAGGTTTCCTTCTCTTGGTAAATTTGCATGTCAGCCAATTCATCAAAGACTTGCAAAAGCCTGTTGATTTGATCACCTTCCTCAAAAAGTTTAGGGCATTTAACTTATCAGGTTAAGATGGTTTATATTTCACCCCCTCCCTATATGCTCTCATCCTTGAATGTTTTTCGTGGAAGCTTTTATACACCTACTGAATAACAAGGGTTGTTGTGTACTCGGTTGTGTCATTTGTGGCCTAAAGAATTAATATAAATTGTGAAACAATGTATTCTTGTGTGTGGGACACAAAGACTTCACCTGCTTCTGTAGCTTTCTTAGAACAAGCCCCATCAAAGAAGGTGTCCCAAATCTATGGGCCTTCTTCCTCGGTGATCTGGAAAACTGCCTTTTCAGGCTGTATAGAGGCCAACTAGGTAGGCTTCGTAATATCAAGACTGAGCTTATCCATGTTAGCCTTGGGCATTGAATTATGGTTCGCTCTAGCGCATAGGGGGCAATTATGAGGGGTTTTATCTTTAACAAAAAGAGGAACATAAGACGATGGGGAGCTAACTTCACATTTTTTTATCACTGGGTTTAGAAAAATAGCTGGTTGGTCATTTTGCAAATTCACATAGTCAGTGGAAGCTTGGATGGTTTTAGGCTCAAGATCTTCTAGGATAGATTTCTTGAGGGCTCATTCTTCACTGGTTCAACCAGAGGCATGTGTATTCTTGGTTTCTGAATTTTTGATTGAAAACTAAAAGAAGAAGGGGAACTTTCGAGGCCTCTTACCTCTATGGCTGGAACTTTGAGGATGATGGGATCAATTGCTGGTTGCTTTTGCTTATTAGCCTATTGTTCTGTAGGGACAATAGCTTTATGAGCAGGAGCTTCTTTGACAATATTCATCATAGATCTCAAATCATATTAGTGTTGATCGACAGTTTGTAGAATAGCTTCACCATCTCATTCTTGGTTGATCTGATAATGACTTATCATAGGTAGCTTAGGTTAAAAAAGTGGCACTGCCTATGTCTTCCATACAATGGGTCTCATCATCTTCCTCAAACTGCTCTTCTTCCATGACTGCATTTTGAAACAAGGTCTTCACCCTTTGGTCTTCACTGGCATCTTTGTTTCTTTGCAAAATCTGCCACCGCTCATTTTCTCTTCTATTTGGATTTGGATTTGGAAGAGCAAAGGTATTGGGAACCCTTGCTTTCCCAGAATGCTGCTCAAGCTTTAATTTGGAAACTTCAGAGGCTAATGACTATATCATCTTGGCCATTTTATCAATATTATGATCTAAAGATAATGAGGCTCACCCCTCTATCTTCTTATATCAACATTACCTTTGAGCCTTTCTGTAGCCATGATGTTTGATTCTACTTCCAGGGCTGCATCTTGCATATCAGCCAAATAAGCACATCTTCTCTCCCTCAATAGTAAACAGAAATAAGAATCGAAGGCATTAGCATAGGTGAGCTTAGCAGAGGTTGGGGTGGGTTTCTCTTTAGCTGGTATCTTGCTATACATGCGGTTAGATCTCTTATTGAAATCAGACAGCAGCTCACCATTTTCCTTCTATAAATTCCCAAACCCAGTATGATAATATAGCAGGCCTTTCTTATCTCCCCAATGCTTTAAAAACACATCATCTAATGCTTCAATGTCTACTATAGACCTAGGGGTTAGTTCTTTGAACCACTTTCTAGCCTCTCCATCAAGGCTTTGGACAAATACTCTCATCCACACATCATCTTCACTGATATCTAGGTTATCATCATAGATATAAAAAGACTCAAGGTGTTCTTTCGTTGTTACTCCCTCTGTACCAGTGAACTTAAGCATGTATTTCTAGTATTCTCCTACAGGCATGGCATTCAAAGGAATAGGCAGTACCAGGGGTCTATACATAGCAGCTATGATTCTTTCCATTTTGGTGGGTGCTTGTGGCCCGGCCATGACTGGGGTGGATGGAAGGATACTAGCAATTTGAGCGATACGGAGTTGAGAAATGCATGACAGGGCTGAAAGAAACTCATGGACTATAGGGGAGGCTTTCATTGGAGTTAGATCCAAAGGGGAACTTATTGAACGAGGAGCTTTATGAATTTCTAAGAGTATTTCTTCACTAATAATGCTAGGCTCTATATTTTCAACATATGCATGCTCAGTTACAAGCCTTTCTTGCAGAGATACATAAGATTGTTTAGGCTTACCTGATCCTGATGCTCCTTTTTGTGATATCTTTCTTTGCTTGAAAATCTCCTCAGGGTCAGGCGCTAGGTCAACTACTGATTTCTGAGGATTTCTTCGAGTATGCCTCACGAACTGAGCCAGAATTGTGATGTGGAGTCGCCAAAGGGTTCAACCCCTAGTAGAGTTTTTAGGTAGATGATTACAACCAAAAATGTGTTCAGAATTTGTCTATCATCAAAGCTGGATCTGTTTCATTCTCCTAGGGAAGCTGAGCTTCAATCTCCTCTCCCCAACAATGGCACCAACTATGTTAAGATTCCAAGAAACTCTCCTAGGTTGTAGCTCGGAGATGCCTGGTAACATATAAATTCAACTATTTTTGCAGGGTTAATGGAAGGAATAATGCTTTAGTTCAAGCCAGATAACCACTTCTACTTTGTTTCACTCCAGACATGCATGAACACCCTCAAACTACAAGGCTTTAGACCACCAATGCTCATAGTTTTAGATATTAGGTGAATGTGGAGAATACTAACCAGACCAGCAGATACACAAGACCATGTGATGGCTACCTGCAATTAGTAAAGAAACATAGATGAAAACTCTCCTGCATTAGATAGAAAGAAGCATGGGCAACCTATTCAATGATGCATGCAAGATTCTAACACAGAGATAAGATGACAATTATCTACTGCTAAACAGCAAGAGACCAAGAACACAACATATCACGTACAAGCTTAGAACAGAGGAAGATGGAAAGTGAATAGTTAACAACAAAAGAAGCTTGTATTAGTTGAAAATGATGATGAGATGCTGCAAGTGACAAAATATCTACAATCTCCAAAAGTTGAACCTTACATCAAATGCCAACCCTGATTGCATCTTGCTTCTGGGTATTTATAAGTTTACAGTACTCGGGCACTTTGCCATTTAGGTATGGAGGGGTCGTAATTGACCACCAACTGCATTTAACTAGCTGATGGAGTCTTTGGATGAGGTTGCTTGATTTAGTGGGTGAATATGATCTGTTCAGGTGCTGTGCTATCCTTCAGGCGGTTGGAGTGCTCACACCAATGGACTCCATGACTGATAAATTCAGTTACAGAGTTGTGCTCTATCCTTTTCTCATTTGGCCATGCTTTCTTTTAAACATGGTTGTTGGGGGTTTGACAGTGACTGATGATGGAGGAGTTGGTCATCACCTTCTTTGGGCAATAGAATGGCTAGAGGACATGGAATGCATCGATAGGTAAAATTTTTAGGTGAGCGAGAAGAATGACAATCGGATCGGAGAAATGGACGGCGGAGATGGTTCGGTGGAGTCTGTCGGCCAACGTGAGAGCGGGGTGAGTTGGGGCCGTTGGATCTTCAGTGGACAGATCGGACAGTCATCGGGCTACAGAACTGCATGGAATTTTAACCAGCAGGGGCGGTTTGGTCAGGCGGTAATGGTTTTCATCGCACCGCTTTGAGGCATAAAGTGGTAAGAGCTAGGGGCTGAGTGATTCCATTCAACAATCGACACGTAGCAATGGATGAGAGAGAGAAAGTGCTCTCATCTTGTACTATCAGTCATTTAAGTTGCTGGTGCAATGAAAGTGAAGACCGTCAGATCTTGGCAGAGATGATCTGATGGCAGAGAGTGGTAGAGTGGGTCACCTTTATCGGGTGTGACAGGAGCCATTGGATCGACGAGGGAATGATCAAAGGCGAGGAAGCGATGAGGGACTAATGAGCGTGTCAGGGCATATGATAGGGTTTTATGGTGGGTTTGGGGTTTTTCCCTCGGGGATAAAGTCAAATGGGTTTACTTTGTCGGGTTTAGGAGGCAAATAGGGAAACGGAGATGGAGGAGAGTAAGCGGGGTAGAAGGAAAGAAGAGAAGAGTGACCAATGTGAAACCCCTTTGAGAACAACCAAACAGACCAAGCTTTTCTCTGACACTAGAAAGTCAACACTGCATAGCAGAGTTAACAGGAAGAACCACCCCCCCATCTATTCAACCACATGCTAACAAGATAGACCAATTAGCTTGTTGAAAACAGAGAAATGGTATTTTGATACATTTTTCAATGAGGGGTTTGAGGCTAATAGAAATCATCCCATGCACCTATTTCACTAATCAATTGGCAAGAAAATTCGAAGGAGTCTCGAAGTAGTACATGGGGAACCTCTTTTCATTTGGTAAGAAAAGGAAAACATTTTTACTTTTGAATTCCCTATCAAATATCCAAGAGTGGCACAAAAGCATAGTATTCCCCCATCTGCACTACCAAAATTTCATGGTTTGGAAAATGAAGACCCAGATACATCCTTGTTTGAGTTTGAAGTACTTTGTAGAGGATATGGCTATTCTACTAATCATCAAAGGTTGCAAGTGTTTCCTCTTACTGTAAAAATAGGAGCTCTCCGATGGTTCGTGAGCCTTGGTGGGAACTGCATTCAAACATGGGAAGACATGAAGAATGTATTCATGGAGAAGTATCAAGACTATTGCCATGCCGATGAAGATATTTTTCGTATAATACAAGGGGAAAATGAGATTTTGGAGGACTATGTGGAGCGATTTAGATACAACCTCCAAAAATCAAAACATAAGAATTTGGGAAAAGAGACCTTGAAAACACTCCTACTCAAAGGAATAAAAGATGAATTTTTAGAATCTTTAAATCTTATAGGAGCGGGTGATGTTTCTCACTTACCATATGATGATGTTTGTAAACTATGCAGTATTTATTCAAGAGGAATCTCCAAGTTTGGTAAGGATTCTTGAGAACCTTCTTCTCAATTTTTGAAATCTACTACAAAAATAGCAGCTACAAAATCTTGTCTAAATTTACAATTGGATGATTTGTAGGAAGAACGGAAGCAGTGCAAGGAGGATCCTTCAACAAATTATTTCCCATCACTGCTAGGGTTACAACAAGTACTCGAGGAGTCAAGTAAGGAAATAAATCGACAACCAGGTATATCTCAAAATTCACCATCTTTTAATACTTGGAATAATATTTATTGTCCTCAATACGTTCCTCAGCAGATCTATAATGCTACAATTCCATGGAATACTTATAATCATCCTATAATTCAATACCCCACCTTATGGCCACATTGGACCTCTCCCTTGAGCCATATATTCCGACAACCTCAAGGATGGTTTGGAGCCTCCTCTCTAGGGCAATTCCCCATGCAAAATCCATTACCTATGCCAAAACAACTACAATTTCTGCTCCATGAACCACCATGTTATCCTTCTCTATGGTCCCAATCGTTCATGCAACCAAATCCTAATTTTGATTATCAAGTCACACATCAATTTAAAACACCTATTTTTCCTATTGACTCCCCTATTCAATGTAATACCATATATTTTAGAGAGGGGAGAGGAGTGAATTCAAAAACTTCCCCTATTACCACACAAAATTTATCTGGGGAAAAAACTTTAATCCATAAACCGTAAGAGGAGCAATCTATGATTGAAAATTGTTTGAAAACTATTATTGAGGATCATAAAGAAGAAAACCATAGAATTTCCCTTAACCATCCTTGTCAATTTGAAGAGAGTAAGTGTCAAGTTGTGGAAGGTTTGTACGAGTTGGAGAATCATCAAAATGTGGATCTCATTGAATCCTAGTTTCAAACAATCATAAACACACAACATTCACTCATCATTCAACACCTCTTGGTACCATATCAATCAAAGCAATTAGTTTCTCACACTTTGGTATGTATCAAAGTTTATTATTTAAGACTAAGTGTCAGTATATTTAGAATTCTATTATGCATATGGCTACATTGGAAGTATGCCTACACTTAAAGACAAACTTCCTCTCTTTAAAATATGGTAGGGTAATGAATAAATATGCCATCTGAAATAAATTGTATAACAACACTCTTAAAATTGTGATTCCCTAAAGCATAACTTTTGAAGTTTCTATTATTATACACTCTCATCGGTAGACTTGTCAAAAGAAATTCACTCTTAATGCCTCATATTTTATAAATTGACTTTGATTATTGACTAATGACTATCATCCAGTTTTTTTTTTAAGAACCTCTTTGAAGGTATTGATGAGAACCCTCCTATGGTGAACCACACCTACAAAAATATAACAAGTTTCCACAAGAACCCTGGCGTGATCAATTTGAGGAATTTTTTTAGTCATTATCTAAGATGTTTTATTTCAAATGAGTCTTCGGGATAAAAGGACCAACCAGTAAAGATTAGTAATTAAAAACTTTTCACGCCATCCCACACTCTTAAGGAACAAAATCTCCTCCCCAACTATTAAGTAACCTATTTAAGGTTAATCATAATCAGAGTTTACTATATATATACTATATATTATATATATATATATATATATAATTATATATATATATATATATATATTAATTGATGGATAGGAAGTCTCATTACGAGCCGGCCTACCATGATCATAGGTACTAACAAGAATGACATTACCACTATTGGTCACCAAGCCAAGGTAATGAATTTTAGTTGAGAAGTTGGAGGACAAGAGGTCTCATCACAAGCCGACTTGTTCATTCTTGTTAGTTTTGGTGAATGGAACTTTCATTAGCTAGTTACCAAGCCAGGACAATGGCCTTCAATTAATTTAAAAAAAAATGTAAATTATTTTCAAACAACTATTAATCTATCTAATGGTGGGGATACAAGCATTTCATGGGTTAAAAGGCATCCCTGACGAGGCTATTGATGCCTGCTGGCAGTAGGGTCATGCTTGTGGTATTAAAATTAACTTTACACTATGATTAACTTGGTTGATTTTATCTCTCCTGAATTCATTATCATATCTCTTTGAGAATGGCTTTAAGATCCCTCTCATGTTATGCCTTGGAGATCTATCTTTTTTGAATGATTTTTATGGATGTGGGACCCTTAGTGCATGTGATTCACTTTTCTTGAACAAGAGGAGCTTTAACTATGTGCTGGGTGATGGTAATATGGTCACCGTGGGAAAGAATTATTATGATTACTCTTAACACCATGGCTTTTAAATCATGTCACTCATAATTACAATGAGAATATTCAATTAAAACTTATGATCAAGGATGCCCTAGATATGTTTATAAAAATTTTAATAAGTTGGTTGTTTTATTCAAGTAATAACATCGTCCTTGCAATTTAGTATTCCCATGGTAGCATTTTTATTAGATTTCCATGAAATTAGTTTAAACAAATAAAGACTCCAATAGACACTCTGTTTTTAGAACAAGCTTTATCTAGCGCATGAAATTTGATCACACAAAATTGCAGGAACATCATTACAAATGTGCATAAATGTTTTTAATCTTTTTTCTTATGAGGGAGCAACAATACGACAATTGATTTCCTTGCATGAGGACATGCAAGAAGGTTAGCATGGGGGGATGTTGGGCCTCTGTTTTATCTTCATTTATATCACCTTTTACTCGAAATCCCTCATGCTTTTGTTTCAACTAAATTGTCATTGTCATAGTTTTGTGCATTCTCGAAGATAATAAGTAAGTATTTGTTATTCCCTTGTTTTAACTAGATTTAAACATTAAAAGCATCATTAATAACAATTTGTGTGTTTGCAGGTTTATGGAGTTGATTATATGTCTATTCTAATATAGGCCAAGTTCCTGCACCACTCATTTTTGCACTAGTACCGGTAGAATTCCTGCACCAACATTCATGCACCAGCATTGCAAATTAATAAGTCTGCTCAAAATCCACATAATTTCTAAATGGCCAAGTTTGACCTCGGTTTTCATGCAAATGGAGGTGAATTATGGAAATTCGAGCGAATCAGGTTTTCACAAATTTAACCAATTACCCATAACCAAAACCATTTCCTCAAATTCAAAGAATTCCAAAAGTTATGAACAAGTCTTTGAAGCACTTTTATAAAAAAGACTATTTTTTCTAGAATTCTAGAAAATACAGTCAACAAGTTTCCAGACTGCCATGTTCCACCTCGGTTTTTGTGCAGATGAACGTAAATAAAGAAATTCTGCAACATGGGTTTTTGTCCCAGTATAGAAAATTGACAAAGCCTAAAATGGTTTTCCAAAATTCATAATGGTTGAGGAGATACGAAGGGCGCTCTGGTTGGAAAATTCGTATTAAATCTTTATTCTTTTAATAGGGGAACAATTGTACTATTATACTATGTAATTTGAATTGGTTGGGATTCAATCCCCATATTCCTTGCAAAGGAACAACTTATTTTAATCATTATGAAATATTATAAAAGGAGGAATGATGCACATAGAAAAGAAGGACAGTGGAGGAGTGATGCTACAACAGTGTTGTTGTAGCTTTGTTTTGCTAGTATCTCCCTCATTCTGGTCTGGATCTTAATTCACTATGTACATTTGCTGATTTCGAAATGTAATATAAAAGGAGTTGTGCCATGTTTCATTTATCCCGCATTTAAATGTCTATTTGATGCATTGATTTAGCTATTGAAGATTCTTGTTTCTTAACAGGAAACAAGCTGGTTGGCTAGGGCCCAGCTAGCCCAGCTCATTCACCCCTTTCACTTTTGTTGCTTGAAAGGTGTGCTAAATTATTTAATTACAAAAGTGTCGCTTAAATTAAGTTCCTTTTCTTGCACATGACTTTCAGTTTCTGTTAAGGCGTGAACGGATCTGTTTGTGTGAAAGTTAATTTTAGTTCATTTATTCCTGCAATTTCCTTTTCTGATTTTCTTTCGCTTGATCGAGCAGGAGTCTAATCTTGCACCAGTGCACGTTGGTTTCCTGTACTGCCATTTTACATAGGTCATTTTACAACAAGCATTTCATTCTTTTCCCTTATGTAATTTAATTTCTTTCTACACACAGTGTCGAGATTATACAGAAGTGTCTTTGGTATTAAAAGTTAAATTCCTAAAATGATGAAAGTTGACTTCATAAAATGCATGAAAACACTATTGCATAATCTTGATTTATTTATGCACTTTACAGTTTCTAGGGAAAGGATTGAAAGTTATCATAGTGAACTTTATTTTCTAAAGTAGGATCTGATTTCATGCAAAATACCTTTGGTAGAATCTGATTTGCTTTAAGTTTTCAAATCTTGTTCTTGTTTCAGTTGTTTATTTACATTTTTCAAGGTTCAATTAATTAAAAGCATTTCCTTTTGTGTGCAAGTGATTTCCAAAGTATGCTTACATTTTCATTTTATTTTACAGCTAACACACTTTTTTATTTGCTCGAAATTGATAACTTGGTGTAGGAAGCTCCATTCTGGTACAAGAGCCAGTGTCTTGTCACAGGAACAGAGTGCGCTAAGACTTTTGGCTTTAAGCCCCTACATGAAGACATAAGTCTTCAGTAAAAGTACAAAGTATACCTTTCACACAGAGCTATGTGCTTGCACTAGTGGAAGTAGATTGCAATATTGCAGGAACGACTAGTGTGAGAAGGAAAATCGTTAAAAGGTAGGTTGTTTGAAGGGCCCACTTGTTGAAGTTTCCAAGTACTCTACTGAAGATAAACACAACATTTCATTTTAGCAATCAAGGTTGCTTACAGTAGTGTGAGAAGTTCATTTTATTTCTTTGCAAAGTATCTTCTTTCTTATTCTAGTTTCCAGAATGGTGTGGTTTCATTAAATTTACTAGTATAGGCTACCAAGGTTCTTCTCTGGCATTTCCAGTGTTACACCTCTAAGTTTACAAACTCTCGAATTCAAAATTAAATGTTGGGTTATTTATTAAGCCAGACAGTATGGTGCATAGAATGCAAAGGCCGGGGGCATGACAAGGACACCTATCCAGTTTTCGTGAATTACTTGGCGGGAGGAGGCTTGATGCCGTTAAGATCTGAGGCACAAGCAGGACCAAGAACAACACATGCACTATGGTGCACGATATGTCATATAGGAGGAAAACACACTATGGATAATTTTCATCGATTTCAGAAGTATACACAGACGTCCCAACAATATTTTTGTAATTTTTGCGGGTCGGTAGGCCATGATGAACACACCTACAAAAGCTACAAACTAATGATGGGTTGGAATTCTGCCTATAGGGTAAAAACTGAAATGCAAGCCCTCGACCCAAATGCAGGAATGGCGCATGCGTGATTTCAGGGGTGCGGACGAGGTCAAGGTGGAATGGGACTAGGAAGGGGTCGCAGACAACTAATTTGTTACAATGGCGGAGGACCAGGACACTATGCCCACAATTGTAAAAATCTGACGAGGACATCATGTCTATACTATACTTAGTTTGATCATGAGGTAGAATACCACCCTACATTGATAGCGAGGTTGCACAAAAAAGGCATACTCCAGCCTACTCCAACTTAGAATTTGCAAATGATGAGGTCTGAGCCACGCGAAGAAGACTCAAATGTAAACATAGTGCTCAAAAGCAATATCACCACTGGAGATGATAAAGGTAAGAAGTTAGAAGAAATTGTGTGGGTTCACAAGGATCCTACAAAGGAACCTAAATTTGATTTATAACACGTGAAGCAGACATTCATGGAAGCTAAGAAGAGCTTCACAGAGGCCTCCACTTCAGGTAGTAAGGATCAACTAGAACGAGGGATGGATCCTTCAATGCTCACTACCTTCTAGAGACAAGCATGAAACTGCTACGTGACAACAAGGCTATAAAAGGACTACATGAGCTTATCACTAGGTGTGCGGGGTCAGGAGAACAGTGTGTGGTCTGGAAACTTGGAAAGCATGCATTGGGCACAAGAAGGGAAATGGGATTGACTGCACAAATTGGAGAGTATAAAGTGGATTAGGTAATTCTGGATCTTGGATTGAACATGAGTGTACTACCGAAACAAACATGGGAACACATGGACAGAACCACACTACAATGGTATCCTATTCAATTACGAATGGCGAACCAATAGAAGATCTTACCCATGGGAAGATTGCAAGGAGTAACGGTGGATATTGAAGGTGCGAGTGCACTAGAAGATTTTGAAGTGATAGAGATGGTTGATGACAACAATCCCTATATCGTCCTAATAGGAATAGACGGGGCCACCAATATGAATGGAGTCACAAATCTAAAGAAGCACAAAATGAGTTTTGAGAAAAAGCCACTATGTGTAGTAGTATCCCTAGATCCGGCCGAAGGAGCATGATACATTGAACCAGTGCGTGACAATGATAATGATGATGATCTCGATTGTATCTACAAGATAACTACGAGAGAACATTACTGGGTAAATCCAACAGCAGATGGTAGGATTTCGTGGGAGCGCGAAAGTCCTACACTTCGGATTCGGAGAAGGAAACAAAACGATGGCAGAATCGATTCCACAAGGTAACCACACTAAATTGCAACATGATGGTTAGATCATTACATTGTGTGACAACAGAGGTAAGGGATCTGCCTATGTATGATGGGTCGATAGTGGTGGATGAATTCCTGGACAAATTTGAAAGTGCAGTGCCAAAACAACGACAGTTTGATGCTCTAAAATGGGCACTGCACGTGACACCCAAAAGGTGGTGGGGTACACATCAAGGAAGTTTTGAGGACTGGCGCAGATGTAGAAGTATGATGCGCCTAAGATTTGGGAAACTCCAGATGCAGCTAGAAGACAACTATGACGGACGAGATGATCCACATACACACCTCGCAAAATGGACGAAGGTCTACGAGGAAGAGCGACAACCTGAATGGGTACATTTATTCTATCATACCCTAGATGTCATACCCATGAATTGGTATACTGAGATGGAGCTCCACCATGGTACCAATGAATGGGATATCTTGCGCGAGGGATTTCTATTGATTTTCACATTTGAAGATCATTGGTAGGATACTCTTGACGATGCTCCATAGCCAGTAAAATCAGCTATCTTCAAGATACCCCAGGAGCCAATGGAGGTACTTCAGCTAGAATGGGTGACATAGCTAAGCTGTGCACTGGAGTGTTACAATGTAACTGTTGAGGACGATGATGTAGACCCATGAAATATTAACATTCCAGAAACAAAAGGTTGTTGTGAGGTTTGAGGACCATCGATTGAGGACGTCGACATCACTGCGCTACTAAAAGCAAAGCAGGTAAACATTGGAATGGAGGCAAAGCCAAAGTATGCAATGCTTGGGGATTATTGGGATGATTCCATGGTGGATAAGGTCGCTGAGTTACTCCGCAAATACCAAGACTTGTTCCCAACCAAACTTATGGACTTAGAAGGGATCATTGGCGATGTAGGGATGATGAAGATCACCCTGAAACCCTGGGTGAGTCCTATGGTAGTATAGGAGAAAAAACAGAAGGGCGAAATAAGAATATGCGTGGACCTCAAGAAGCTAAATGACGCCTATGTACACGATCCATTCCCAACACCATTCAAAGATGAAGTATTGGAGAATGTTGGTGGTCAAGAAGGATACTCATTCATAGATGAGTTCCAGGTGTATCATCAGAAAAGTAAACCATACCACCCACAAGCTAATGGGATAATGGAGGCATTCAAAAAAATACTGGAGGTTGTGCTCACCAAGTTGTGCAACGCGCAGTGAAACGATTGGGACCTACGTGTACTTGTTGTACTATGGGCTTATGGGCCAACATGCAAGAAATTGATGGGACAGACACCTTCCCGGTTTGTTTATGCCGTGGAAGATATCATGCCAATGGAATTCATCGTACCTAATCTGTGAATAACAGTGCTCACAGGGATGATGGACCACGAAGCTTTGGATGAAAGGCTTGCACAATTGGAAGAACTCATGGAGGAACAATTTTTGTCTTGATTTCTTGAGAAGGTACAAAAGCAACGTGGAAAAGCCTGGCACGACTACCATATCAAGTTGCGCACCTTCAAGGTAAATGACTTAGTGCTGCTGTATGACAGTAAGTTTGAAAATTTTCCAGAAAAATTTAGAACGCACTAGTTGGGACTATATGTGGTTAAGGAGGTCACAGATGGAGGTGTGGTCGAGCTTGTAAAAGTAAATGGAGAACCATTCCCATGGAAAGTAAATGGCAGTCACTTGAAGCCCTACATGGGTGGGCTGGCTATCTGACTAACCGACCAAAGCACAGTCCTCACAACCCAAGGAGTCGGACAAGGGTGCGGGACTATAAACATACGCAGAAGATGGTGGTATAGATGTAAGGACATAATTCAGACACGAAGGTATCAAAAGAATTGATGCAGCACATTCAGCAAGCAGCAACTCAGTGCACTGCAGGCATCAGCACTATACAGGAATAGTTGGAGGGACTCCACGCCAAGATTTTTGCGCCGACAGAGTGACTCAAGGGCAAGTCACGATGTTTGTGTTGGGGACCTATTGGGCATGGAATCCCCCCATAGTATTTTTTGGGGCTCAAAGCCCAAATTTTTGGTCAAATAGTGTTGTAAGACTTCGCAAATTTTGGGCACGAAGCGCAAAATGTATGTTGAGTCATAGGGTTGTCTGTCCTAAGCTTGTAATCTAATATGAGCCTACCCATGGTCTGTGAACCATGGGATTGTATAAATAGAACGAGGCTCTAAGTTGTAAAGAGAATAGGAGATACATAGCGGAACAAATGGAGTCTAGAAGATAGTGAGAATAGATAAAAGGTCTAAGTCCTTTGGGTCGTAGTAGTAGGAAGAGGCTCTGCAACTGAGTGCAGAGAGGCCTAGTAGAGTCTGCAGCTGAGTGCGCGGACCCCTGCAGCTAAGTGTGCAGGGCAGAGTCGAGTCTGTAATGAAGGAAGAAGAATAATAAAGAAAATTTTGATTCCAAATCTTTTGTATCTATTCTTGTGCTATTTCCTGTTTAATTATATTGTTTTCTTTCTCACATGCACTTATATGAATGTTGAACACTGTTAAATATAACTAGACACATACTGATAAGCTGAGCGATTGACTAATATCGGGTTAATAGTCAGGAATCGAGTAATAATACACATCATGCCTCGAGCAGGGCTATGTGAAGGCAACTTCGCATGCTGCGAGAAACTGATAGATCGGCATAGCAATGTGCGTGCAAGGTCAAACTGTGGACCACCGAAAATCATTAGACATCTCTAGGGTGTGAAAATCTATTTCTACCACCCTCCCATACCACTTCGGGTGAGACCTCAGTCCGCGCTCTGTGGACTGTTGCTGGAAGGGCCATTAATACTGGGATTTATTTGGCTAAATCACCTCTGAACCTGGGTCAGGACCCTATAAGCCAACAAATAGTCAATTTCTGCAATTCCGCATCAAACTAGCATACAAGTACAGACCTTAGCAATGTTCCTATTCAAGTCATCTATTGCACAACAAAATGTCACATCTTATTCATACATAAGAGAAACATGCTACATGATTACTTTGACACCCCTTTCGTTACCACATATTTCATAATGGGATTAAGAACATATAATGTTGGTGTGCCAACAAATATGTTATGATGTCAAAATATATCATATGATGTAATGTCTATTTTATAAATAAAAATCCTAAAGCTAAAGAAAATTGAAAAATAACTTATTATGATGCCTTTGGAGGGAGAAACTTGACTTAAGAGGAAAATATATTGTAGGTGAATATTTCATTTTGATGTGATGTTTAGTTTTCCCAAGTAGTTGAAAGTTTGGTAATATGAAGGGTCAAGATGTGATTAAAAAAAATAGGAGGGATAAATAACTAAGTGGTTCTTAACCTTCTATTTTTTCTCTCTTCTATTACTTTCTCATAAATCTCTCTCTCACTCACTCATAAATCTGAATTCACATGAGAATTGGTGACAAGTGATGTCACAACAAATGAATATGTTTCCATGTAATTTCCAAGGGACTAGATGGCATTAAGAACTGGGAATGGTACTATTTGTTTGTGGCACATAAAGCACCAAAGAGGGTAGGGTCTAGGTGTTTCAAATATTAAAGAAGAAATACATTTTGATATGAAAAATTGCATGGTCTTTTTGTGAATCTGAGCCTAGTCAAAGGTCGGAAGACTTATCACTAAGTTTTCCTATGTGTGTGTGTGAACAAGAATGACCTTCACTTTGGGTGTTAAAATGTGATCTAAATCTGAGTGTGTCAGATACCCCTGAGTTAATTTATCCTCATTGAAACAAGATATGGAATGGGGCTTGCTAGCTGTGAGAAACATTCCAGCACCACTAAGCCTATGGTAGGTGGAAAGTGGCTCATCCTACTTCAGTTTTCAATATTTTTCTAGTTGTAATAGATAAATATTTATTTTTTGTGGCATAAATGGTTTTTGTGACATGCATGATTATTTCTAGTTGTTATACTATTTGGATAAATTTTATAACCACAATAGTTGAGGATAACATGCTTCCTAAATTTTTCTTTTAAAAGGTCATGCTGGAATTTGTAATACTATAACTTTTATTTTAGGAGGTTCCATAGGATGAAACATGGACCATTGTTAAGGGAAATCCTATTAATCCCATGGTCGAAATTTTAGATCTTGATTTGTCAAATTTAGGTAATATGATTGAAGGAAATTGGGCTCCCTAAATACATCTTTAAATAGGTTATGTTGGTAGTTTTTAATATAAATTTTCCTTCTTCGGGTTCTAAAATTTGAAACTTCGGAAATAGTGACGGGGAATCCCATTGATCACCTGGTCCAATTTTCAGATCATGGGTCAAAAAATTTTAGTCGATATGATCAGAGGAAGTCAAGCTTCCTATATTATCGTAAAATCATGCATCAAATAGGTCATGTTGGAATGTATTCTATAAATTTTTCTTTGGGATGTTCGAGAAGTTGAATCTTCGACCAAAATGATGGGAAATATCTCTAATAATATGGTCCAACTTTTAGATCTCAGGTTGTTATATTTGACAATATATTATTATAGGAATTTGATCTTCTTATATGCTCCTAAAATCATGCACAAAATAGGTAATGTTGGAATTTATAGTATACGTTTTCATCTAGGAGGTTCTAGAGGGTAAAACTTAAAGCATTATGAGGGTAGCTCCCACAAAAATATTTTTCAGATTTTAGAACTTTGGATACTATATTTTAGGAGATATGTGTTAAGGAAGTGATTCATTCCATAGAAATTGTCTAATGAAATTCTAAAGTGAAAATGTTGTTTTGTGGATGGGGATTGTGTTATTGTATGTTATCATAGTTCTATGATAGTAAAATTATAGCTAATATATTCCTATTAGCATGGAAAGCATTTGAAGGAATGTCTTAAAGGTGTTTTATTACAATTTTCATAAAAACTAATTGATAAATATCTCAGAGACAAAAATCAAAAGTTGCATGATTGAGTGGCATATTTCAGTTAGTATGTTACAAGTGGAATTATAACAGTGTTTCATATTTGATCATAAAAAATGTTTGTCAAAATATCTACATGAAAAAGGCTACTTAATTGGTTCTATATAAGGTATTCAAAGAAATGTTTACATGAAAAGTGTTTGATAGAATGTATAAGAGAAAAAAATCAAGTTTTTTAAAGTGTGGTTCAAATAAATTTAGTAGGGGTATTTGAAAAAGTGGTGAGAGAGCTTATTGTTAAGCTAGTAAAAGGAAAAAGAAAATTTTAGGTACATGGTAATCTCCACAAGTGATTGACAAAACTTGGTATGTGACATAGTCGTATCAAAGTTGATTGTTAAGCTTGTCAAGAAGAAGAAAAAAATTTGATACCCCTAATCTATAAATGAGCATTATGGCACTGCCTATGTGACAAAGTGTTATGAGAGCTAAGGTATATTATTGAACCCTAACGGGCTCGAGTATGGAAAAGAATTTAATTTTTAAGTTTGTATATGTTATGCTCCTATACCAATAGGTGTCATATTTCATGATTGAATTGATGAGCTCTGTAATATGTTCATACCTTTTCTTGTTGCAAAGGTTTTCCATATTGTCAAAAAATAAAAAAAAATTAAAAATGTAAAGAGGGTATACCCTAAAAGAAAAATCAAAGGGTAAAAAGAATAAGATGGTAAAAAAAGTGAAAGAAATGAAGCCCAAACAAAAATAGACCAGGAAAGTGTGCTAGTCTAAATGCCACTACTTTTTCTTTTTTTGTAATAAGCATTGTGTGCAGCTTGTTAAATGTTTTCCACAATTGATGAATAGCCAAACAACTTCAACTTGGCTAGTTCATCATTGAATTTCATGTTGTAGAAATAGAGAATAAAATCTGACCGAACTTTTTAAACTTGGCAAATAAGTAGATAGGTAG
The DNA here is from genome assembly GCA_000404065.3 of Pinus taeda. Lineage (NCBI taxonomy): Eukaryota > Viridiplantae > Streptophyta > Pinopsida > Pinales > Pinaceae > Pinus > Pinus taeda. Next base: position 133,677 of record APFE031281933.1, on the reverse strand, counting down.
AGTAAATAGAAAGAATCTCAACAGTTTAATCTGAGCCCTTGGATGTAATAAGTGTACACTTAGGTAGGTTTGCCATGTAAAAGAAAAGGAATATTTGATAAGCGTTTGCTAGTCTAAGTGCACCCAAATAAAGAAGAAAAAATGTCAGGCTAAAGTAGGTAGGGTTGGTAGATGGTGTTGCAAAATTACTTTTGATGAATTATGTCTCTAAATGTGTTGATCATTACTTTTATCACAAGTGCAAGGCAGACATTACACTTGATAAAGTTCAAGCAAGACAAGGTTAAATAACTAACTTTCATTCACATTTTCCCCTAAAGATTTCACTAATTTCCCCTAAGTATTAAGGTCTTTGAAAATCAAAGGGGCTCGGAGAATTTCTCTGACTTCTAGAGGGATCAGACCCTCGACCCAATGATCTAAAAGCCTAAGTACTCAAAATCATCCATTAGTTATTCATTTCATTTCATAAAGTTTGCCTAAGTAAAAAACCTATCTTACTTAGGAAATACATAATATCACTTGAAAACCCCTTTTCCCACTTTAGCCTAAGTTTTAATGTGAATTTTTAATGTTTTCTTAGTGCTTATTTTCATTTTAGTTCATATTAACTTCTAACTATTATTATATAAATCCCAACAACATTAACCCATTCCCCGTATTATTTAACTATGTAAAATCCTGACATTTTATATAATTCCTGCCCCGGTTAAATATAACCATAAACGTTGTTTAATAGGAATTAATAAGTTTAACCGAAATTTATTAATAACCTTCCTCGTTGCATTACATGGGATTAGTTATTCCTCCAGGTTAATTAATAACCAACCTCAACCAATAGAATTGACCCCGATATGATTTAAGCATTAATAAACATGTCAGGCCTGTATACATAACTCCCTGCCATCTCCAACGCTCGTCAATCGTCCGATCATTCCCTTTTCATCCAACAGTCGACAGTGATACTTCTCCCCCCCTAGTGACCGCACTTTAACTCGCGATCACCAGGCGGTTTTCCGCCCATACCTCCGCCATGCGTCGTGCTGCCAATATGCTTACTTTCCCCTAGCCCAAAACCGCTCAGCCTCAAAAGCGGTGCGATGCAAACCACTTACCACCCTCCACATAATGAAAAAGCGTCATATCACGCTTACGTCATCCACCCAATAAATGCAAAAAATACCCTCCAACCTGAATTTTGTTAAATAAAATGATAAAATGTCATTTTCAACTGTAATGCACTGCGTCCTGAGCTCTCATGCAAAATAACAACCAAGTCTGTTGTTCCAGTATCTCAGCCGCCACCTGACCAGAAAGACTACAGCAACGAGCTCCGCAGCCTGTCAACCGACCTGCCATTGTATGGTTTTCCTCTTTAACACAGGTATTTATCCAGTTTACCTTGCAACCCTGCAATTTTGGTTTTCTACTAAAAATTCTAATAGAGAAGGCCAAATTCAAGTATAAGAACAATCTGTAGTTGCCATAAAAAGACCCCAAACCTGTTGTTTAGTCTATTTTCCCACAGAAAAACTAAATTCCACTTTGAATGCACAAGAACCAAATATGGAAGCCCCTATAGCCTTGAATGTTGCGCTCATGAATGCACCCCATAAAGACATAGATTATCTACGCCTGATCGATAAAGACTTCAAATAAAAGACCTATCTGGTGATAGTAACCATCTTAAAATCTTCTATCAAATCAAAGATAGTCATCTGAATAAGTCTGACATTTTTGGACTGTGGGAATCTAACCTTCCCATGTATTTCCTCCCTTCAGTCCATGTTTTCCCAGAGATAATTCATCATTGTTGTGCCAACTATGACCCTGTCCATAGAGTAGTTATGTCCCCATTCCAAACTGTCCTTTTTCCCATAACTGGTAAATCCATCAATGAAATGCTATAGTTCCACTCCACTCAGCCCCTTTCCCCTCTTTCCTTGCGATATCTACTTGGAAAATCCCCTCAATTATCTCAATCAGAAATAAACCGCATTGCTCAAGCCTTCATGTTACCAAACTACTAGCCCAAAGGTCCACCTCCTTATCTGCAGACTTGCTTCACTGAAACTGGAAGACTCATTGTTGATATGATATCCCTGATCATGGGATTTAACTCCAGTGAATATGTTGATGATATCACTCTAGTTTTATCATCAACGTTTACTCCAGGACATCACCTTGCTGTCAGATATGACTATGCCACTTTTATTGCCAACACAATCCATGTTCAATTCACAAATTTGGATAGGGAAGGAGTTTTCAAATATACTTCTTTAATATACCATCTTTTGTTATATCATCAGCTAGACAACTTTCCTTTCCCCATCAGGAAATTGGACTCAAAATAAAATCGAAGGTCTGTGATCTTTTGGAGTTCAATATTTCATAATACCCTGGAGTCCCCTTACGTTATAATGAGTTCATTGATTTATTTGTATGTCCAGCAACCTCCCTGTTGATAGGAGTTTCCCCTCCTAGGATTAGTGGGGACATGAAGAAAATCCTCCAGCTCTCAAAGCAATACTGGATAGGTGACTGGTACTTGTACAAAAATCACACAGAAATTAGAATGTATGGGTGTGAATTTTGCCCTTTCAAGTTACCTAAATATGTTCCCATGAGATTATTTGCACTAGAGTATTTCAGACAGGTCGTCAACGCAGAATTAGTCCATTTTTGTGCTACAAAAAATAAGGCACAGTTAAGAATAAAGAACCAGCTAGGCCCTTTTGTCATCAATTCTAGAGATGCATGGCAAGAAGCTGAAAAGATTTTAGAAGACCACTTTAAATTAAGAAAAATTTTTTGGTGGGTGCCATATGATCCCAAAGATTCTAAATGCATAAAGGCACTAATCAAGAAAAAATAAGAGGACATTGCTGCCCTGAGGAAACAACTGTAGCTACCCCCTTCAAGGCATCCACAAACTGCAGAAGTTTTACAACAGAAATCTGAAGAGGATATGATGGACCTGCTCTTGAAACTTAATGAAAGATTGAATGATACAGAGCAGGTATTAGAAAAAGCACTGAAGGAAAAGTAGAGAGAGTCAACCTCTTAGCCTCCTGAGGTAATCCCCATAGTCTCAAGTGTAGTCCCCTCTACACTTGGAACAACATTAGCTCCAAATGTCCCAGTAGTCACAGCAGAGGTAATCACAGGAAAAATTGCATAGGTACATCAACAGTAGGAACAACATCAGGCGAAAGTGCTAATTTAAGCACAGAAGAATTAATAAAAAGCCATGGAAGAAATGAGATTACAAGTTACATAGTTGAAACAAGTAAAAGAGCAATTGACTAAGGCAGAGAGAAATTATGATATCTCCAAAATAAGTGTTGTGGAAAAAACGAGGGAGATTAAAGCCTTAGAAAGTAAAGTGAAAACATTATAACTAGAGCTCACTTTTGATAAGCCCTTGGCAGAGATCAAGAAAATCCTTTGGGCTAACATCATTTAGTCTCTAAATGAATTGTGGCCATCTATCCAAGTGATCTATGAGTAGATCGATTTAATGAAAACAACCCATGGAGCAATTCAATAGACAAGAGCACAGTTGGGTAAAATTCCAGATGAAGCCAATAAGCTTATACATTTTTTGAATAACAGAAATAGAGAACAACTGGAAGAACTTGGCATCTCTGACAAGACAAACACCATTTTGGAAATAAAAAGGGTTCTTACCAAGAGAACTTTGATGCAAAACTTAGAGAGAAGGTGCCAGGATAAGCAGGTGGAAGTCAATTCTTTTATGGAGAAGTTCACAGTTTTGAAGAATAAAGGGATACCAAGTCCTTTGGTCATTAATGGCATATTAATGGAACATATTGATTTTGTAGATAAATTGAATAAGTATGCTGGCAATCAAGCTAGCTCATCAACCAGTGCATCAAGAGTGAAAGCACTCCCCACAGGCCAAGTTCTCTATGACAACTTAGAGAACTTATTTTATATTGAACATGAGGTAAAGCACTTATTCACCATCCAGCCTAACTTTTTCAAATATATAGAGACTGATGAAACTCTAGGGAAACTTCAGAAGCACAAAATGCCAGAGCAAAAATGGTGGGAAGAAATGTTAGAAATTTTGTAAATTTATCCTCAGTAAAAGGTAAATTTTGGGCTATTTACCATAGTAAGATGAACAAAGGTGAACCGAGATCAAAAAAGGTCGAAGAGTATCACAACAGGTAAAGAGAATCAGTCAAACAGGGAAGCCAGTACGAAGTTACTAAAGAAGATAGTAGCGAGCCAAATAAAAGGACCTACCTCCAACACACTCAGCACAACATCAGTTTACCTTCCTCCTATCTTCGAGAGTAGTTGTCTCTATTTTCTTGTAAAAATGATTAGTCATTACTAGAATATATCTCACTCTGTTATGAGATATTTTGTATAAATATTCCCTCAATTGGAGTATTGAGGGTGGATTCATATACATTGTTGTAATACTGGTTTTTGGGAAGAAAGTGCTGATTGGATCAAATTTCCGTATGCCTTGCTGGGTAGGAAAAGGACTTTCCACATATTTCTTAAATCAAACACCGGATCAATAAGTCATATATACCTTTTGTTTTAAAGTTTTCCTTGTTTCTTGTATCATCTATGTTTCATATCTGAATGATAAACAAAAAGGAGTAATTTAGAATATGCTTGATTGCACTCTGTTTTCAAAGGTTATTATTCTTTATGTTTTCTTCTGAATTAGAATAAACAGTGAAACCTTAATTGCCCCTGTTTCTAGTTCTATCACTTTGATTATTATTTAAGGAATACTTAACTACTCTTTAATAAGTAATCAATTCCAGTTTCATCTTTTCAAATAGGTTGAAGGAATCTTAACTGCTCTTCACTCGTTTTGAAATCATTCCATTTATTTCAAATCTTTATTTATTCCTTGTTTGATTATCTTGCTCTGGGAAACCATCCTTTGTTAAGAAACCAAGTCTAGTTAAGCCATCTTCTTTGACTCCATTAGCCCAATGGCCTAAACTGCTCAGTCTTATCACTTTGCTATTGAATCTCACCACCCAAACTCAAACAAAACTTCTAAACTTCACAACTAGCCTAATACCTTTAAAAAACAAAGCTAAAACTTAAAGAGAGAGCCCTCTCTAGATGCAGATTGGCTAGAATCTGTATCTAAAAGATTGTTTTGTGGCTACCTCAGCCTCCTTTCCCTTTTCTTACAACTTCTGGGAAAACCTAAGTTATAACAGTATCTATGCATACATGTGTACTTATGTTAAATTATTTTCTTGTATATATCAGTAAACTAATGTAACTTGAATATTGACATGAGTTTGATCTAGTACGATAAGAAAGTGAGATGAACATGCAAGATATTCACTAGATTCCCTAGAGCATACTCACATAATTGCAAAACTTTTTGGTTGAGTGATGCAATCATAAATATGAAGGGGAATATCTTAACTCATATCTTGATAGTTTTAACAGTTTTATTTTATGTTTTGAGAAGATTTCATATGTTGATGAATAATAGCACGGGCATGATAAAAATACAAGAGATAAAATAACTCAAATATGCAAGTCCATTAAATATATATTAAATAATGATATCGTAGATGCATGAAGATATGCTAGGTGCATATAACAATGGATATGCATGAATAAATACTCATATTAGTCTACTATCGTAACATGATTTAGATGGATAATGGTGATAAATGGTGAACATGTAACTAGGAATAGGTTGAAAGCATGATTATGAAACCAATGAAGGTTTCACATGTACTCTTATGGAATTTAGGCTATGGACTATGAGGTGTTGATTATATAATGGTACAAGTGACACCTATGCATGTTGATATGCATTTTGTGATAGTATTATTGGTGCACTTCTTCTTTGGCTACCTTATGGAATGTTGGAGCCATAGTACAGATAATTTTTTGTGTGTGGAGTATAGAGAGTACTTAGAGCCCCCAACGTAGATGAAAACCCTATAATCCACAGGGTTGTGAGACATCCTTGGCCAACCCAAGTTGGAGACCAATGAAGGATAGTTCCACAACTTGAGGGACTGTCGTGATAAGAAAAGTGGGTCCCATACCTTGGTTGAGTGGGTTGATGGAGGGATGTGAGTCTATTGGTTGTAGGTTGTGGTGTTTGATACTTTGACCTTGTTTTTGTTCAATATTGGTTATGGAATGTATGCATGAATGATCTATTGTTGTTAAATACCACATGAAAGAAAGTAGTGTGCCTATGCTTATGCTTATGCTTATGAGACTTGGCATATGAATGATTGAAAAGAAGAGAGGCTGAAAATTATATTTAAAAATAAATGTGTATGAACAACATGGAAAATGTGCAAGTATGGTAAATGCATGACAATTTGAAAATTCAGTTGTTTGGGTACATTATTGAAGGGATTGTTTGATTGTGTAAATTAGATACACAATGCAAATGAACTTTATGAGTATTAACTGAAACTTGTATGTAAGTAGATTAAATGATAAAGTTGTGACTAATATACAACGTCAAGATCATTTAAGGGGCTACTGAATGTTGAAAAATCAAGTACAATAAGAATCCAACTAAACTCCTTGAAATCATATTCGCTAAGAATGTATTCAATGGTAGCCAAGTAGGTAGGGAAAGTAGCACAAAAAGGTAAAAGAATTTGGTAGGAATTTCTTTTAGTTTATTTTGAGATATTTTGTTTTTCAAATTAATGCATGTATTGTAAGGATGCCTCAAAAGGAGTATGGTTACAAAAAATAATTGTCAACACAAAAATATTTGGTAAAATCCTAATAATGTGTGCATGCATTGAGATTCCATTATGGAAAAAGATTAAATGAATGAATAATAAATTCATGAGATAAAATATGTTTGTTGGTATATTGAAAGAATGTATAAAAATGTGTTATGTATGAAGAAAGTGTAGGGTTTGCAAATGTTTCATCGAGTCATGAGTATTGAACCAATACTTTATAATATTGAGAGAAGTGATTCTATCATATAATGCTGATTTTTTTAGTAAGGAACATGTAATTGAAGGATTGGTTTTTCCTAAAAATGCGAAAATTGTATCGAATTCTTGATAGATGAAAGCAAGTGTGTGAGTAATACCTAGTGGGTTATGACAAAGGCAAGAAGCCTTCAATGTGTAAAGATGACTACAATAGTTGTGATACATCCATGAGTTACTATAGAATTATTTGGTCATGGCACTCATATTATGAATCATAATAATATATATGCTTGGTGCATTGTGTGCGTGCATTCTTGTATATCAAAATCAATTGCATGATAACATGTCATGAAAATAAATAACTTTTAATAATTTTGAGGAATTGTTTAGTAGTGGAATGAGTGGCATGGATCCCTCATCCTTTGAAGGAAGATAATACCTAATTAATCATAAATTTTGAGATATGTATCTTTTACTTTTTACCATTTCGTTTTTGGAATACAATTTTGAATGCATTATGGAATGCTTGGAATGATTGTGATCCAAATAAATAAGGCAACGATATTTTCATTTCAATTTATTTTTTAATCATTTGAAAATGATCTAGCTATTATGTGCATAATTATTTTGAGATTAGTCTAGGGGATGTTATCAATCTTGCAATGAAAATAATTTATGTATGAACAGTTATGAATATTTGGCTAATTGAAAGATATACACTAGATAGTGTTAGAGAATACCAATATTTCCCATTCATTGTTCTCAAATATGGGCGTTAGAGTTTCTAAGTGGCACCTAGATTTGAGGTATTGTAGTGTCATACAAAGTGGAATACAAATAGAGATGGATATACTAGACATCTCCTCATTGGGAAACACATATTGATATTCTATCAAAATTGACTAGAAATTGAATTAGAGGATTAAGTGGAAGTTCGGGTCTATAAATATTCTATATTAATAGAAGGTTCGAAAATTTAGCCCTACCTCATAAAAAATGTGATAGATATACGAGAGACAATATCAATAAAAATAACCCAAGTTATAAGCATGAATAGGTAATGTGAAGTCAAAGAAGTAAACTAGAAGGAAGTGTGAGCTCCACAAAATCCTTTGCCACAACATTGACGAATCTGATTTGAAGCAATCATTGTTAGCTACCATATTGACCTATCTGATTTTCCATTGATGTCACCTGATGAAGTTTGTACTGATGAGTCTCTATGTTATGTCTTGAGTTTGTTTTATACCTGTTAAAGGATGTCATGCTCATGTAACATGTTGTAATAATTCTGTAGGAGATGTATTGTGATGTAACAAGGCCTCATTTGAAGTTGATATACACTTTCTCTAGAGGTATATTTGATGATGTGTGTGATGTCTTGTTGAAGTCATACAATTGGGTTCCTGATGTCAAGATGAGTCTGAAGGGATGGTTTACAAGTCACTTCACTTCCCTGGAGCTCTGTTCCAAGTTTGAGGGCTAGATATTGTGTTTGAAGCTATGCTCTGCCCTAGTCACATGGATGGAGGCTCATCAAAGGTACTAGAATAGAAAATTCGTAGGGAGACAAGCATGTGGGAGCCACTAGAGCTTTCTAGGAAAACATTTTGAGTGCAAAGGAAGCGACTAAGAGAGTAAAATTCCAATCGCATGGATGTAAAGTTGTGGGTGCTACTGGAAGTCTATAGTAGTTGGCTTTCAGATGATGTGGAAGTGACCAAAGCCAAATTTTTCTATTGTTTTGGATGTGACAAACTAAAAAAAGAAGTTATCTCTATATTTATCACACTCTCTTGAAATTAATTTTTTTTAGCGGAATTTATTTTCAAAATTTTCTAGAAAAAGATAGTGGAAGGAGTGGTTTGATATGTTCAAGGTTCCATTTTCTATCATTTCTAAAGTGTCTGAAAACATTTTGGGCAAGCTCCATCATCTGGAAAATTACTTGACTTAACCATTTACAGATTCTACAAATATGAGGAGGAAAGATGCTCATTTGTTGGTTCAAAAGAAATGTTTGAGTGTGTGAGTGTTCTTGAGTTGAAACTACACAACGAGTGAGTTCATAATTTTGGGATTGTAGTGTGCTTTAGAGAATAATATTCAATAGAATTTAAAAGTAGTGTATGATGACTTAAAATATATCTGGAGAGAGAGAATTATTTTCTCAATTGAAGTGTCAATTGTGGATGCATGTGTGTGTCTCTTTGTTGCATGTTCTATCTAGGCAACAATATTCTCAGTTCTTAATCATATCATTTTACAACATAATTGTTTGTGCTTGGAGTGGGGGATTGAAGTTGAGTTCATGCTATTTGGCTATTATAGTAGGGGTGCTCTAAGTTGGTTGTGGCCAACATTTCTCATTCTATCAAGGCGAAGGTGCTCTAATGCTAATGGGTGCTAGCTGATGTAATGTAATGAGAAAAAATAATAAGAAAAAATAGAAAAGAGTTCGATGGTCTTTTCATAGGGGGAGGGGATTTCCACCTAAAATCTAAGTGTCTATATGTGTTTATTTTTTCTTTTTTTCATGTGCTTGATAATGTTACATTTCTAAAGTTAATTTCTGAATAAGTTTT
>APFE031281933.1:91291-115086 GCA_000404065.3 Pinus taeda | reverse complement strand
CGTTGTACATTTTGTAACTTACAATCCGATGGTCACGATATGTAGTGATCCGACGGTTCACTCTCTCCTCGGTATTACAGACACTTGATCCGTGGCTTGACACCCGATTGGTCCATGAGTTCTATTTAAAGTGCATGGAGGGTCATTGTTCGGGTAATCCGTCTATGAGAGAAAGATTATGTAAATTTTCATTCTTTTATTAATAAATTACCTGTAGTAGCCACGTTGGCGTAGGTCGTGGACTGTTTCCCTCTTTGAGAGTTTTAACCACGTCAAAAATACTGGTGTATTGATTTGAGATCTGGTTGTGAGCAGTGTCCTTTTGGTGTTCTTTCTGAGGAACTTACCCTATAATTTCCTACATGTATATTTTAAATTCGCATAAATCTTATTTGAAAAAATAGTTTGAAGTTATTCGAAGGGCATATGGAAGCATAGATATCATTATTTAGTTCCAAAATACCTTGCAACAAAATAACGAGTCACTAAGATGTTGGGTTATGAATTTGAAATCATCTACAAAAAAGGGAAGAAAAATTTTGTTGCAGGTGCACTCTCAAGAAGGGATGAGGATGTGGAAGCATTAATCTATGCCATTTTTATCATCCAACCCAACTGCATAAAAAAATTAGGGGAGAAATGGAATAATGACAAAGAGGTTTGGACACTCATTCAGAAGTTGCAATAAGATCTGAGTACAATTGACACATTTATATCGAAAAATGACTTATTATGTTGAAATCATCAATTATATCTATGTATGAATTCTCAACTCAAGTAGAAGATCCTTTTGGAATTGCACACTTCTCCTTTAGGAGGCAACTTGATATTTTTAAAAACTTACCATAGGTTCGAGAAGGAATTGCTTTTGGTTACCATAAATCTGATATTCAGAAGTTTGGGGTAGAATGTTTGGCTTTCCAACAAAATAAAGTTGAGACAATTACTACCTCAAGTCTGTGACAACGTTTATCCATTGAAAGTCAGTGTTAGGAGGAAGTCTCAATTGATTTTATTAAAGGTTTACCCAATTCTGAAGGAAAGAGAGTCATCATGGTGGTAGGTGAAAAACTTACCAAGTATCACACTTTTGTGCATTATCTCATCCTTTTAGAGCCAATACAATTAATATTTCATTTATGGAAGCAATCCAAATGTCACATGGAAACCTAAAGATTATTGTAAGTGATAGAGATCCAATTTTCACTAGAAAAGTTTGGATGGAATTATTTTCTTTTCTTGGTACTCAATTAGCTCATAGATCATCTTAGCATCCTCAATATGACAGGAAAACTGAGATAGTGAACAAATCTTTGGAAGGATATCTTTGTTCCTTTGTATGACATAAACAAACACAATGGGTGAAGTGGTTACCTCTTGTTGAATGGTGTTATAACAACTTGTTCCATAATGCAGCAAAAATGATCCCATTTATGGCACTTTATGGATATCATCAAACTTTCATGACATCATATTTAAGAGAAAATTCTAAGGTTCAAGTAGTATAAGATCACATCCATCATCAGCAAGTTATCCAACTCTTGAAGGATAACCTCACTATGGCTCATAATCGAATGAAATAATAGGTAGATGAACATCGCAACAAAATATGTTTTGACCCGTGTGACTAGATATTTTTATGGTTACAACCATACAAACAAATGTCCCTCAAGCATGTTAAGAAGGATAATAATTTATCACACAAATACTATAGTACTTACAAGGTGTTGCAAAAGATTGGTACTGTGCCATACAAATTGGAGTTTTCTGCATCTTCCCAAGTAAACCCAATTTTCCATGTTTCATTCTTAAAGAAGTTTATTAGTGACATCTTCTAGTTCGAACAATATTTCAAGAACTTAACAAGGAAGGAAAAATGACAGTGGATGCTAAAGCAGTCACAAAAACAAGAACTTGAAAACTATGAAATTGATAGATTTTAGAGTATCTGATTAAGTGGAATAACTTATCTGTTGAAGATTCCACATGGGAGGATGAGAATTTTATACAAAAGAATATAGAACTGCTTAAGCATTCAAGACAACACTTTTTTTTAAGGAGAGGGGCATGTTAGGTCGCTATAATACTAGTATAGTCCCCTTATTGTTATTGATGTGCTCATGTAGCCCCCATATTGTGTTTTTTTTCCACCATAAAGGCCTATTATTGTTTTCTTTTTTCCCTTACATTATTATTTTTATGTAGGATCTAATTATATTTTGATCCCTTAGACTCCTATATATACCAGGGAGGTCATGTTATTTGAATAATCTAGAAATTTTTCATTTATGTGATGTAAAAGGAGGTTTCCCCCTCGAAGAGGCTTATTTTAAAGTCCTTGATCTATTTCCTCTTCTATTTATCTCTCTAGATAACAACACGACCCTATGGACATGTATTGGCTCGAAGCCACCACAACCAATGAGCCTCACCTAGTCACCACTGAACTATCCAACCACCATTGGATGGAGAATACTTCCAATACATTATGACCATAGAATCACCACTGCAACTAGAAAATCCCCATTTGTTGAAGACCATCACTCCTCTACTCTATGTGGACCTCGATTTCATTCATTTTCAAACTAGATCCTAGACGTTATTATCAACAAGATTGAGCTCTAGAATATCAAGCACCAACAACAAGACAATCTCTACAAATCAAAATCAAAACACCACAAAGAATATGCTATCTACTCATGAAAATAGTGGCCATAATCCATACATAAATTCTAGTGCATGCTCACTATCAAAACATCTCTATATCAACAAATATATTTGAATACAATAATCCAACCATTAACACTAATCTGCGGTAATAAAATCAACAAACCTTACAACGATATATAAAATATAATGATAAATTGTAATTCACATCAACTCTCTACATACAAAAACAATTAGCGTGTAAACACAATAGACTCTCCATGAAATTTCTTTTTTTTCCATCAATATGATTTGCATAAATGATATTTTGCTTCATAACACTATTTCAGTCTTCAGGAATACTCATACAATTACTATTTACACACATACATTATCTCTCCTCACAATTATATATTAATCATTCCTCCTCTATGTAGCCATATCTCACTCACAATATCACTGAACCAACCTAATCTTAGATCTATAATAGAGTATAGGTAATGTCCTAAGAAAAATTCACTTTTGGACTTGTATCAAAGGTGAAAAAAGTTGTCGAAATCTAACCATAACCATCTCAAATCATTCAGTAAAGGTGTCGACACCATTTAAAGGACTTAATAAATTTCAACCTTATCTTATTAATTTGGAAGATTCTACGAATAACCAAGTTTAAATTCACCTCGCGTGGGCAACGAATTGAAAGTAAATTTTATGAAGGAGTTGGGCCACATGCATAGAAATACCAAAACATGTCTACAGCCGCATGCACAAGCCTTCCTCCATCTCACCGAAGGCCTCTAGTTGCGCACACAGACATACATCCATGCATCCAAGTAAGAGTATAGGAAAAACAAAACAAACTTTACGTTAGGACGTTTGCCAACTAGTTGCTCATCTTCATCAGCTCACCTCCAAACCTCTTCTAATTCACCACCAAGTTGACATACAACCCAACAAGACAAGAGTTGACATGAGTTCCAACAAGTCCTCTACTCCCCTCTAGCATCTTCACAAGCTTCAATATCTATGCACAACATCTTAGCACCTCTACAAAAAAGTCACATAGGCCAATAGTCAACTACAACCAATCATCATGAGCATGAAGATGAACATGATACCTAGAATTGTAAGAGTCATAAACATGGATCAACACCTAACACCTACCCATCATCAACAATATTTTTAACAACCTCCAACACCTATAGCAAAAGATTTGTACATCAAAACACATCAATACCATCATCTTACATCAATGCCAATATATACACAGTTATGAGTTTGACATCAATGCCAACATAACCAGCTCAATGGGAAAGACAACTAGTTGCAATCAACCAAATATATGCATGATTTAACCTCTTCAACACATGCTACCATGCTACAAGGATGACATGAATGCTAGCATTAAATAGTTGCAACCATAAAAGCCATAAATCTAACAACTGACATTTTCTCTCCTTTTAACTTGTTTCTCTCATTATTTTATTTTAGTTTATTTATCTTAATTTGTTTTATTTATAGCTGACCTTTTCTCTCCTTTTTCCTTATTTCTCTTTGCTTCATTTATTTGTCTTTTTTTCCTTTCCTTCTCATCCAGATGATGGGTCTGGATTGTGACTCAAAATATTCATTTAAAATGTCCATTCTGGATTTATCTTCGACTCATGGTTCTTTAAAACTCAACCACATAAACATCCAAATAGTAGATCCACATTTGTTTAAAAAGAAATGACAAAAAAATAAGTCTCAAATTTTGGATAAAATTGTATAATTTTTTCTATATAATTTTAGTAAAAGAACTATATATTTGATTTCTTCTAAATATTTTAGTCAAAATCTGAAGAAAAGGAAGATATAGCTGATTCAAAATCAACTTATTTAGAAAACAATGTGACAATCTTGCGAATTTAGATTTATCATATCTTTTTACAGGGAACTCTAGGTTGTAGCTTTTTTTGAAACATAATATGATATGTTTCTGATAAGTATTTAGTAAGCAATTGTCTTTCAATATTTCTGATCTAATTTTATTTTATTCTTGTTTGTGAGAATAATTTTGGCAAAATCACATAAAAAATCATTTGTCTAATTTTATTTTATTCTCTTTTTTTTTTTTTTTATATTTTTACTATTAAGATATATTGACAAATACTTAGATCTATCATTGTTATAGTTAAAATATGTGGATCAGTTTGTGACTAGTGAACCACCAAATTCCATGTGTTTTTAGGGATCAACGCTCGTTCTTAGCTATGGGAACCGAAGTAGAGAACCTGTAAATGCTCCCCCATAGTGTTGTGGACCAAACTAGAAGGCTAGCAATGCCCTATTTACAATCAAGCTTTGAAACAGTGCCGGATTTCCACTGGATTTGGTCCAAGCTGACAAGTTTGATTAAAATAATCATGATTTATTAAAATAAGGATTGATTTGTCCTATCCTAACTATCACCTTGATGCATTCAAGAAAGCGTATAGGGGAAATATAAGCTAATGATGATCAATATCTATGTAAACGGAGCCTCTGCACTAATTACAGGGACAAGAAAAGAGATTAGCAGGTTATAAACTGACATTAGCAGGTGCATATACCAGTGAGCGTTCTCAAGATGATATGAGAAAGGATTGAAGTATTCTCGACTATGTACTTCTTCACATTATTAATCAAAAGTAAAGATATTTTCCCCATTACATTCGTTTTTATTCTAGTTTCATGGGTATATTGGTTTCTAGGCTCTAATCTCTGTCGTTATAGGATAGGAGAGAACTTTGTTTTCTTTCTGTTGGTTTCTAGTAATGATCCGGAGGAAGGATCTGAGGAGGAGATCATTGTGAAGATGACATCATTAAAAAAATTAGGAGATATAATGATTTCCATGTAATTCTGGTCCATTTCTTGTCAGTTGCTTGCGTATGCTTGGTGTGAATTTCTCTTTATTTCCTTATCATCTATTCACATATTCAATCTAGGCAAAGCTTTGTTTCTGTAGGCAAAGCTTTCTGGGACTAACGTAACCTACTACTAGGTGAAATTTTCTCTACATTAGTTAAAAAGATAAAAGACTTCCACTTTAACAGATATCTGTCCTTTTTTTCGCATTAAAGAATATTATTATTTTTTGTTTTAATTTTAATTTCTAATTTTATATATAAAATAAAATTAGGAATCACATATTTTACTTTTTTTTTTCGCAGATACTTAGATTTTATTTCTTCCATACTAGTTACAGTTTGTTTTGGCAATGATTCTTGTATCATATTCTTGTACCTTTCTTGTATTACAACTATCTTTTTTAGCTTCTGTAAATAATTTTCTATATCATATTATTGTATAGTAGCATTGATTATGATTTTTAAATAGTAAATATATAATTCAGAATTAGATAGCGCAAGGAAATATTTAGTCTTGTTCTTTCAACGGTTTTACTTTGTTTTACTTCATTTGTATGGTTAATTTAATCTTTCATTATTATTTTTAATTAATTATTAATTTATTGTTTTATGGTTTTAGAAACATTAATTAATGATATTTAGTATAAATTAGTCCTAGATTATTTTTAGATTAATCATGATAGTTAGTTTAGTTTGTGTTAGTTCTCATGTGGTTTTTTCTTCACAAGTGGATGAATCTAAAGGCTAATATAACATTAAAACCCATCATGTATGAACACATGAAATAATTAGGCTCATTTGAAGAGCTCTTACCTAAGCGATTTCTCTCTTGTTAACTAGGGTGCATAAAAGAAATATTAGACATATGACTTTAATGAGAGTCATTAGGAAAAACATCGAAGAATGAACCTTCAAGGAAAGCATTGCATTTACAACCACTAATAGTAAAATCAGAATTTATCTTCCTTCCTTTTTCTTGTGATTTTCTTTTCTTTTTAAAATCCTATCTTTTAAATAACATGGTATTTGATACGAGATATTAAAAAGAAATATATATGAAATAAATAATAATATATTAATATATACGATGAATTTCTAATGGTTGAATGATGATTTTTTTTACACTCAAGGACCATGTTATCATGGAAAAGTCGTACAGTGAATGTACACATAAATCTATGTTCAACATCAATGTACAAAAATACTAATAAGACTAGAAAACATCATGAAGCAACAAAAAAACAAAGGTTCCTAAATGTTCTTTTAAAAAATGAAAACATGCAAATGTTCTCTAATAGCTTTTGTACAGGTGACCATGGATTTTTCCTTGATCATGTGTGAATTGAGCAACCCATGGACCACTTCACAATAAATGAGACACTTTACAATGAATGGAAAAGACTTCATAGCTCATGCTAGAGTCATTCCACTCTTGAATTGGAAATAAGAAGCCCCTAGAAGAATCTCCTTGTCACCCACAAATCCTAATCTTGTTAGTGAGCTCGGGGGGCCAAGGATTGGACATATGCTTATAAATAATAGCAACAGAATTTGAGCCAGGAGAAAGAGGAATTTTTTGCAAGGTTATGTTGCCAAAATTGCTAAACACTATCAATATTGTTTTCCATTGAGAAAGTTCACCACTGAGAGCTTTTATTGTGGCTTTTTTGAACAAAGAGTTTTCTTGCATAAGATAGAGGACAGGGACTTTCCTTTAGGATATTTTTAGAGCACCATTGCTCATGATACTCCATTTAGATTCTCTAGGATGTATATTGTATCTGTCCACATCAATGAATGCAAATGATTTTGCTTCCTATTCTCTTGAGTTTGATTTCTTCCATTTTCCTCATAAGTTTTGTTCTTTGTATATTATGCTTGATTACATTGCATGGTTTCTTTTGTTTCAATTCTAGTCAATCTAATTGTGGGCTATCATGCAGGTAGAAACTAGGCTACAAAATAACACATGGATTTGGTTCATTATTGCATCAAATCCCTAATTACAGACCCAACTTAAATACAACCTTGGTTTCCTTTTAAAAAGGGACCATGACCCTTTAAATAATTATTACATTTATTTACTGTTACATAACAATGTATTATGATTATTATTATTATTATTTATACCTAACAATATCCCATCACAACTAGATAAACTTTGATGGGATATACCTAAAAAGGTACATTTTTTCATACATGAATCTTACCATATAGAAGTGGGGTATCAAACATTACCAACTAATGATACCTGAATCAAAAGTTGGTAGCAAAGCACTTGGAAAAAATTATCCTTTCTTTGTGGCTCCTAGTTCAAAACATGACTCTAACATGGGACAACATACAAAAGTGCAACTACCAAGGAACTTCTAGATTCCCCCTGTGTCTCCCCTATTTAGAAATTATTGCACATTTACTCAATAGGTGTGCTTTCTCCAAATTCATTTGGACTAGACTAAAAGAATATTTGAATCGATCTGATAGGGAGAATCTTTGCATTATTAACACCATGATAAGTTGGAGAAATCATGCCTTCTCCAAATACATCCTTAATTGTATTTGGACACTTTCCCTCAAATGCCTTCTTTCAATGATATGGAAAGAAAAAAAATATTGAATCTTGAAGGTCTCTTCCATCCCCATGGGCTCTCTTTGAAACTTCATTATGACAACATTAAACAAACCATCCTCACACTCTCGTGGTCCCCTTAAGACTGGGATTAAGAGGTTAGGCTTATCCTTGTTTTTCATCCACCTTAGCTTGATATCCCTATTACTTCATCTCCCCCATCCCCTCTTTCAAAAAAATGAATTTTTCTAGTGACATAAAAGGGAATTTGGGTGCAATAATGTATGTTGATATCTTTAGAAACCATTGTGGTTATCCACTCTTCATATACTTGAGCACTCTAGGCTTTAATAGAAACCACATTGTGAAACTCACTGCTCTCATGATTGGAATGGATATTTCACAAGCACAAGGATTCTCCAAGATCTTTGTGGAAGGGGACTCTTAGCTTATCATTAGCATGGTGTTTAAACATTAGAATGGTTCATGAGTGCTCAAAATAGCCAAAATTTAGTAGCTGGAAGAACTATTATGAAGGGTTTCCTAATCCAGATTAGATCATTATATTGTTTTCATCCATATCAATGCCTCTATAGTGGAAAAAGTGGAGGAATTAGCTCAGAGGACTACTTTTGCTAGTGGGACCCAATTTGACAAATTGGGGTCTAAAACATTCCACGAGTGTTTTGAGGCATCAAATGACATTTTTTGGGGTAAAACTCTACCACTTTGGAATAAAACCTCATTTCATATTCCACACATGGATAAATTTCCAACAATGCAAGAAAGACATCAATCAAAGTTTGTATGCAAAATTTGTGTCACTCAGAAGCTAACATTCCTATTTTGACAACCATAATTCAAGAGGATTCCATGTCAACCCCAATTATCTATGGAAAAGGGGTTATCCATGTGATTATGATGAATAAAACTCTAGAATATTATATATTGTAGTTATGGTTATGAGTCGAGGTAGTCAAACCTAACCACTAGTAGGGTATTGGGTTGTGTTATGACCTTACCACTAGGAGGAAAAGGGATTCAATTCTTTCAACCGCATTCGTTCCACATAAGAGTAAAAATAGACAAGACGGAAATGATAAATATCACATGGAGAGGATTTTTGCACTATATTATCCCACATGCTATAGGCCATACTTCTTTGTACTTGCAAACATTTTTTATTAAGATAAAGACAATGGAGCGACCTCACCTTCCATGAGGGTTTTTCTCCCGAAATGGTTTCCTAGGTCATATCTTCAGTCAAATGTTTGCGTGAGATTTTATTTGGTTGTTATCTCTTTTTTACGTAATTTTAATTTGCATGCATACATTATTAACAATAATATACATATCCATAAATCTAAAAGGATATAAAATGGTAATAGCGTAGAATTTCATATTTTAAATATAATTTTATCGGATCTATTATGAAGAATTATCCAGTGTAATATCCATGAAAATTTACGTATCATTTCCTTCCTACTCATTAAAATTTTGGCCATTGTTCGTTCCCATGTATATATAACTGGAAGCATATTTGTTGATTGTTACATAATTTGTTAGAAACTACAAATATAGAAGGGTGGGGTGTGGATCAATATTACACACATATTATAAATTTTTATGCAAATAAATAAAATTTCAGAATTCATACTTCAATAAAACATGGAGGGAAACATGTGTTGAGCGATGGAAAAGCTATGCATTTGCCATTTATTTCTTTATCTTTTCCTTTGAATTATAACTCCTTTACATTCTAAAATGATAATATGTAAAAGAATTATGATAGAATTAAGGATATTTGTGATTGATACTTGCAGGAAAGAAATAACACCTATGTAGTATGAATGAACAACAATGCTAACTTAATAGAAATGAACAACAATGCTAAATGGAGATGAATAGCAACATTATCTTAGTGGAAATGAACAACAAAGCCAATTAGATTTTATTTGAAGCATCCATTTACTCTTGTATTTAGCACTGTACTACAAATTAGAAAACATTACTCTTGAAATAAATGGCCTGCCTCAGACTAAGTACACTCTTGAAATAAAAAATTGTACATGGATTGATATTTAATGTAGGATAAATAAGAGCTCAAAAGACACCTTTTATGCCTCAACATTTTGGCGTCGTTTCTGGGAAAAGTGTAGCCATTTGTTTTTCTAAAAGATTAGTGTGCATTTGATAAAGTGTCTGCTAGGAGAGAATTGGGTATTAAAAACGGAAGGTAAGAACCTGCCTACGGAGCATGTAATAACCCGGCTCCCCGCCCGCTTTCCTACAGATTTGTTGATTACTTTGGGTAGAAATAAGTATTTGAGTTGTGTGCATGACTAAGTAGAAAAATCCTGAAAAGAATCCAAAACCACTACCGAAACCTGATAAAGCTAAGGGACTGGTGACCCTTGGCCAATCAACCTTTATAGACGATATCATCAAGAAAGCAGAATCTCAGCCATCAGTAGGTCCTAGAAAAGTTGCTTCTAGACAACCTATTAGCTCCCTTCGGGCCACAAAATCACCATCTGTAGCCTTTGTTGAGGTACATAGCCAAACAAAAGAAACTAAGAAATATTTTCAATAAATTGAGAATTTTCGCCCAATTTCTTTACAAGAAGGGAACTCTAGTAATCTCTGTGAAGGAGGAGGGGAAAGAGAGGAAATAGAATAACCAAGATCCCCTCTTGGAGTAGTTCAAATAAACATTATCCCAAACCAAGGAAGTGTTCTTAAGGTCATTCCTACTCCTTCTAGTCAGCCTAGGAATAACTCCCTAGAAATCCCAGAAGGATACTGGCACATATTTGATCAAATGGCCTAGAACCAGCAAACACCTCAAACCTCCACGTTGCAATATCCCATTGTAGATACTGCAGTTAATGCACCTATGAAGGCCATTCCTCTCCAGCATATTCCTACATTCCATGGCCCAACAACGAAAGATCCAGATGCATTTCTATTTGAATTCAATGTATTATGCCGGGGGTATGACTATACCACCGATCCCCAAAATCTGAAACTATTTCCCTCCACATTAAAAGGAGCAGCTTTACAATGGTTTATGGGGTTAGGTGGAGGTGTTATAATTGACTGGGATTAGATGAAAGGTGATTTTCTAAAGAAATATCACAATTATTGTAGGTCTAGAGAATTAAAGGATGAAATATTTCAAATGACAGCCAGACCTAATGAAACATTAGAGGAATATGTAGAACGCTTTTAATACAATCTCCATAGATCTCCTTATGCATCGTTACCCTTACCTGAAAATGTGTTAAAAACCACATTAATTAAAGGGATGAAGGACCAATGGGTTGAAACATTAAACATTATGGGAAAAAGTGACATATATCTGGAAAGCTTTGTTGACATTATTGATTTATGTATCAGGAGTTCGAGAGGTAGTACAAGGCTAAAACTAGTAGAACGTGACATAATCACAAGGGACAACAAGATCTCGAGTGGAGGTGTAACCCCCACAGAAATTGGGAATCTACTGGAAGACTTCAAAACCGATATTCTAGGGACTTTGACAACACAACTCGACATTATGCAAGCTAAACAAAAACAAGTAGAAGAAGAGAAAATTTGGCAATATTCTGCCCTAGATGCAGAAAGAAACACAACCATAAAGAGTGCCCACTAGATGCAATCCAAGTCTACGCCATTTGCACACAAGACCACTCCAGAGAAAATTGCCCCTCACTCCAGGGCCTGAAAGCAATCTACAAGGAGGCAGAAGAAGAATCAGAACCAATGTACCTACTCAACGAGCGTCGTCAATGGTAACCATGACAAACAGCTATACCCAGTGATCCATCCTCTTCTTTTCAGTCTCCTTAGTATAATACTCAACAATATAATGAAATGTGCAAAATCAACCACCTTTCCCCAGCTAATCACAGCAGCCATTTCCTACATCATCATGGCCAAATCAAACAAATCAAACCAATTGGCCAAACTTCCCTTACTATCCACCATTTTGGCAAAATAATGCATATCCAACGCAATGGTCACCCTCCATCTCGCAAAGTCAAACTTGGCAGTCGAACTGGCAAAGACCTATGAATCAGCCAACCGGAATGATTCCTCTCCCTCAACCTACACTGCCAACACCATATACATCGCAACAAAATCCTCAGACCAACTTAAGACCGCAATTCCCAGCCCAATCCAACCTGAACCCTAATAATAGACCGGTTGAATCTATTCAAATAATAGAAGCACCAGAACTAGAAATTGAGTTAAGGGAGTGCAACGACCTTCAGTTAAGGTTTGGGCACATAATAGAAACTGAGGGAGATAAAAATGCTCAAGTTGAAAATACGTTACCTTTAGAACAACCACTACAAGAAGAGGATGTGGTTAGACAATAAACTCATGACCAAGCAACCATTTCTTCTCCCCCATTCCCAGAACGACTAATCATACCGCGACCAATAGAACATCCTGACTTTGATCTTCTGGGAGAACTAAGAAATTTGTGTATAAAGATCCCACTCCTCCAGGTTATCCAAAATATCCCGATCTACGCAAAAACCATCAAAGAGTTATGTATAAAAAAGCCAAAGATGAGAATAATAGCTAACCCAACCATCCAAGTAGTCGGCACCTTATCTGACTTACTATTAGGAAGAGAGGTACTCGTAAAATATGAGGACCCAGGGAATGCTATAGTTACGGTGCAAATCAATGGACACTCCTTTCCAAATGCCTTAATTGATTTTGGAGCTACAATTAATATTTTAATAACCACCACTTGTCAAAATCTTGGCATTACATCATTAGATCCAACCACAACCTTATTGGAGTTGGCTAATCGATCAGTGGTCAGACCAGAAAGCACACTACATGATGTAATGGTCTCTGTAGACTCCTGGGAATACCCTATAGACTTTCTGATAATTAATCCCAAAAACCAGCTAGATGGGCACCCTTTAGTCTTAGGTAGACCTTGACTAGCAACTATTGATGCTTACATTGGGTGCCGATAAGGTAGTATGACTATACCTAGAGGAAGTAATGTCAAGAATTTAGCTTTATACCCTCCAGCCTAGCCAAGCCTAACAATAATGAAAACTAACAAACAACCTATATCATATCTCATAGAAAACATTAGATCGCCTTTAACCATAGAAGATGCCCTCGAATTTAAAGACCAAACAGAGGACGACATCATTAACAATTTCATTAACCCAATAGAAACTAGATCCCTTGTACAGTGTCACATGATAGAGGTGGCATTTGATAATAAACTAGAAGAAGATCCCCACAAAGACACTCATGATCAATCAATACCTACTATCTCTGTTTCAACCAGCAAAACTATAGATATTGAGCCAAGAAAAACATTGAAAATTAACAAAAACCTGACTCCTGAACAAGAAGAAAAGCTGGTCCAACTACTGAGAAATACAAGGAAGCTTTTGCATGGGATTACTCGAACATGAAAGGAATTGACCCACGACTATGTACACACTACATTTATAAAGAAAAGGATGCTAGACCCATTCTCCAAACCCAACAGAGACTAAACCCTCATCTTAAGGATATTATGAAAGCTAAATTACAAAAACTTTTAGATGTAAACTTTATTTACCAAATATCTAACAGCAAGTGGGTCTCTCCACTAATAGTGGTAGCAAAGAAGAATGGAAAGTGGAGGATATGTGTAGACTATAGAGAATTAAACAAAGCAACCCAAAAAGACCACTTTCCCCTTCTGTTCATTGATCGGGTATTAGACACATTAGCAGGAAAGAAATTCTTTTATTTCTTAGATGGCTTCAGTGGATACAATCAAATCCAGATTGCCCCTGAAGACTAGGATAAAACTACTTTTACCTATCCTTGGGTAAAATTTGCTTACAGATTCCTACCCTTTGCCTTATGCAATTCCCCTGCCACATTTCAGAGGGCCATCCTCAACATCGTTTTAGATTTAATAAATGAAGGGCTCGAAGTATATATGGATGACTTCATGCCGTACGAAGATGATTTTGAGCCAGCACTAGACACATTGGAAAAGATGTTGCAAAGATGTATTGCCACTAGGCTTTGCTTGAGCCATGAAAAGTGTCATATGATGATGACCAAGGGACTCATCCTAGGTCATTATATCTCAGCAGCTGGAATACAGGTGGATCTGGCTAAAATTCAGATAATGTTTTTAATACCTACTCCTACCACACAAATAGAGGTACACAATTTTCTATGTTTTTCTGGTTATTATAGGAGATTCATAGAGCATTTTTCTCAAATAATTTCACCTCTATACACACTAACTGGGAATGTTGATTTTATTTGGATAGATAAGTGTGATCGTGCTTTCGAGGATCTGAAAAATATTGTATCGACAACCCTCGTCCTAAGGGGCTCGAATTGGGATTTACCGTTCCAAATTATATCAGATGCTTTAGACACAACTATTGGAGTAGTCCTTGGGCAGGAAGAAGATAAAAATCCATATGAAATTTATTATATTAGCAAGAATCTATCTCCTGCTAAACTAAACTATACTGTAACTGAAAAAGAGTTTTTAGTTGTAATACATGTTGTAAATAAGTTTAGACATTATATAACTGGGTATCCTGTAGTTTTATATACAGATCACTCTGCCATAAAATACTTAGCAAATAAACTTATTACAAATGGTAGAGTAACAACATGGTTGATATTATTACAGGAATTTGACATCATAATAAAGGATCGACCTGGAAAAGAGAACCC
This sequence comes from Pinus taeda, assembly GCA_000404065.3. Lineage (NCBI taxonomy): Eukaryota > Viridiplantae > Streptophyta > Pinopsida > Pinales > Pinaceae > Pinus > Pinus taeda. The sequence continues at coordinate 100,242 of APFE031281933.1, read as the reverse complement.
TGTAGCTGATTTTCTCTCACGAATGCCAAAACCAGTGGACACAATAGCAGTCAAAGATCAATTCCCAGATGAACATTTGTTTGTTGTTACTGTTAGAACACCATGGTATGTTGATGTTACAAATTATTTAGCAGTAGGTAAATTACCCAAACATCTAATGCCCAATGAAGAAAAACAGATAGCGCAATGCACTACCCAATTTTCCTGGATTGGGGGCTACCTATTTCATACAGGGGCGGATATGCACATCAGAAGATGCGTCTGCAAAGACAAAATATTTGACATTCTGAAAGCTTGCCATGACGGACCATGTGGCAGAAATTCCACAAACTGCAGGACTGGTCACAAGGTTTTACAAACAGGCTACTATTGGCCTACAATCTCTAAAGATGCTAAGAAATTTGTTCAAGCCTGTGATGGTTGCCAAAGAGTGAGACGCCCTGGACAGTCCAACGAAATGCCTTTCAATCCACAGTTAGTAATCAAGCCATTTGAGCGTTGGGAGCTCGATTTTATTGGTTTGATTAACCCATCATCAAATTAGAAAACATACATTATAGTAGCAACAGAGTATGTTACCAAATCGGTGGAAGCAGAGGAACTGCTAAGAGCTACAGAGGATTCTGTAATAAATTTCCTTTTCCAAATATTTGTGAGATACGGCCTCCCAAGGGACATAATCACCGATGGAGGACCACAATTTTTAGGTAATAAAATCGCTGCAACATTAACAAATTACCATATTCGGCAGAAAATAACCACCCTGTACCACCGACAGGTAAATGGCCAAGTAGAGAGCATGAATAAAGTGATAGAAGCAATACTGACAAAATTAGTTGCATCACACAGGCGTGATTGGGCTTCAAGATTGTCAGAGGCCTTGTGGGAATACCAAGCAACGTGGAGAAATACCACCGACCATTCACCATATCAACTAGTATTTGGAAAAGAACCCATCTTTCCAATAGAATTCGAAATGAAAACAATAAGAACAACACAGGAGGTGGGTTTGAATTTAAATGCAGCCCAGAATAGCAGATTACAACAAATTAATGAGCTAGATGAAATTAGGCTCTCGGCTCTTCAACGCACTGCATTAATTCAATAGCAAAGAGCAAAATTGCGTGACGTGTTTATCAAAAAGAAAATCTTCCATGAAGGAGATTGGGCACTCCTATATGATTCCAGACTTCAGGATTTCCGAGGAAAACTCCAGACACAATGGCTTCGACCTTATGAGATACAAAAAGTGCACGAGAATGGCACCATTACATTGACTACCATTGATGGATCTAGACATTCATTCAAAGCGAACAGTCATCGAGTGTGACTTTACCACAAACTGCTTACTTGGGAATCCTTTTACCAACAATTATGGGAAGATTCCACTATGAAGATTCTTGTTGAGGAAGATAACCCCTCCTCAGCAATAGTTCACAGAATAATTCTTTTGTTTCTGAATTTTTTATATAACTTTTTCTCTTTAATTTTTCCTATATAAACTGTTTTTTAATAGATTGTTAGTATTGTTCCTCTTAACGGACAACAATTTTGTGTACTTGTATTTTTCGTGTTGTTCCTCTTAAGGAACAGCTATTGTTCCTTTGAAGGAACAACAATTGTTCCCCTTAAGGAACAACAGTTTTGAGTGCTTACATTTGTTTGTTGTTCCTTTAAAGGAACAACTGTTGTTCCTCTAAAGGAATAAAAATCGTTCCTCTTTAGGAATAACATTTCTACGTATTTCACAATTTTTGTTGTTCCTTTTAAAGGAACATTTGTTGTTCCTCTAAAGGAACATTTGTTGTTCCTTTAAAGGAACAACATTTCCACACCCTCGTTTATTTTCACTATTTCTTTTAAAGGAACAGTTGTTGTTCCTCTTAAAGGAATAGCAACCATTCTTATTAAGGGACAACACATTTGTGTGTTTATTTTTGTTGTTCCTTTTAAAGGAGCAACACTTCTGCATGTTTATTTTTGTTGTTCCTCTTAAAGGAACAACACTTTTGCGTGTTTATTTTTATTGTTCCTTTTAAAGGAACAACACATCTGTGTGTTTATTTTCGCTATTACTTTTAAGGAACAACATTCCTCTGTGCTTATTTTTTCTGTCCCTTTTAAAGGAATAGCTATCGTCCCTTTTAAGGAACAACAACCATTCTTCTTAAGGAACAACACTCCCATTTTCATTTTTGTTGTTCCTCTTAAAGGAATAGAATTTCCGCCAGATTGTTTTTGCTATTCCTCTTAAAGGAATAACACTTCCACCAGATTGTTTTTGTTGTTCCTCTTAAGGGAATAACACTTCCGCCAAATGATTTTTGTTGTTGCTCTTAAAGGAACAACACTTCTGCCAGATTGCTTTTGTGGTTCCTCTTAAAGGAACAACACTTCCTCCAGATTGTTTTTGTTGTTCCTTTTAAAGGAACAACCCCCTTCACATTTTTTTATTTTTTGTCATTCCTTCTAAAGGAACAACAGTTTCGATTCAGGATGTTCTTAGGCTATTCCACCGAAGGATCAATATTTTATTTCACACTTGCTTTATTTGTTGTTCCACTTAAGGAACAGTTGTTGTTCCTCTTAAGGAACAACAGTTTTGACTGTATCTTTTTTTTTTGTTTGTTTGTTGTTCCTCCTAAAGGAACCGCAGTTCGGCGTGCAGATGTTATTTTTTCTATTCCTCTTAACGAACAACAGATGTTCCATCTAAGGAAAAACACTTTTTGAGTGTATTTTTTTGTATGTTTGTTTCTTAAAAAACATCATTTAGAAAACTTTTGTGAATGATGGTTCATTGTTCATGATCCCTTCAAGGCACAGATATAAATTTATGCAAGGATACAAAAACTAGAGGATACTAAAATCAGCAAACCAAATAAAAATCATTATCTTTAGAGAAATTGCTTTGTATCGATAAGAAAAAAGAGGAAAGGACACAACTATTTATATCACTTTGTTGTATTTATTTTCTCTAAAACTAATTTGATTGATTACTTTTATCATGTTGGTTCTTCCCTAATCTTCATAATTCTCTTTAATCATTATTATTGAATATGAATAAGGGCATATTTTCCTCTATTGAGATGTTTAGACTTCTTCCACCATCCCTACTCTTGAGTGTTGAGCCATCCTCTCTATATAAATAGGAAAGTGCTATATAAAAGAAAAAGAAAAAAAAAGGAAGAAAAAATATTTATGATTACTAACAATTCTATGATTTGTCAGATCAAGGATAGGTGGTCTCATCAAGAGCCAACCTACCATGATCATAAGGAAGTAGTGAAGTGGAATTCCCACTATGGCCACCACACCAGGGTTATGATCCAAGAGGCACATCAGAAAAATAAAAATGTCCTTAGAACAGGAGGTCTCATCACGAGCCGGCCTACCCACTTTTCATTCCTTCCTGGTGAATGGCATTGTGATTCATCTGGTTACCAATCCAGCACAATGACCTCCATTCTAACACCACAAAGAACTTTCCTAGGCATACATAAAGGATTATGGTTCCAAGGGTGAAAAAGAAACTTTGTCAAGGTTATGAACACCTGTGGGAAATAGAGCTCTACTGATGGTATTGAAGTCATATTTCTCACACATCAATAGTCATTATAAACCCTTTTATTATACATTTATCTTGATTTCAAATTAGAATATGCTTTAAATTCCTTTTGAACCTCTTACACATGAAATATCGTTTGAAAATCAATCATGATGGTTAAAGTGGATAATGACTGCATAAGCATTTTTACTTACGACAACTTTCCTCTTTCCTATCTTTCGCATCATTTCATAGCATTTCCATATCTATTTGCAATTTTCATCATAAGCCTCGATTTCAGTAATTTGCTACTTTTTGCATTCATGTCTTGGATATATACGCCGTTAATTTTTTTACTGTATGATTGTCGTCCAGTACGTTGCTCCTCCATTTTCTAGTCGAGGACGACCTATCATATTTCAGGGGGGCTTGGGTGACCTCCAAAATACATTGGCAGACATGTCAATTCCTTATTTGGAGGTACTACGACTCCATCATATATCGCAAATAGCAAGTTTAATGACATTGATATTTTCCAACATGTACAGTTGTGTTGTTCCATTTTCATTTCTTTGTTTTGAAAAAATAGCAATGTGCTAAGCTTAGACGAAATGGGAGACAGAGCAATATGCAGCAAACCGCAGGTGCTAATAATTTTTTATGCTGCATGATAAATTCTAGAGAGTGCAGGATTGATTTCCTACCTAGCTCGACTATAGCAGTCTCAGGAAATGGTGGCCATCGAATTTCTGTAGAATTTGCAAGAAGATCATTCCATGGTGATGGAAGGCAAATAAAAGTAATGGATGTGGTAATTCTTAAAGTATCTGGACTACTAGTTGTTGGACCAATATGGACCCAAAACAAAATTGAGACTTCAAGAGGCCATAGCTATCTCTTGGGACGAAGGATAGAACCTTGCCGTCAAAGGAAAAGGAGTCTTACCTGCAACCCTGGGAGAACAATGGGCAGAATTAAACAAAATAGTGCAAAGCTACATCACATGCGATGGGAAAAAGGATGTGGTAAGACCACGCCATCTCAAATTATTAGTAGTATTAAGACAAAAATGTGTTGTAAATTTGCCTACATAATTAATTTCTTTATTGCATGACGCCGCTCGGAGCATAAGGAAATCATGTCATATAAAAATGGTAGTAAGTCATCATGGTTTAATTCGATTAATAGTCAGTTATAGTCTTGCTTAGCAACAGACTGTTTGCATTATGATTCTGGTTTGGTACTATGGCACAGGTTTTGTACTTGATAGCAACCCACTCTAGTGGCAGATCTCAGTTCAGGCACTCAGAAAGAAGAAAAATACATATACGCAGGTTAATCTACACGAAGACGCGTATACACGCGGTTTATACATTACAAAAGCGCGTATATGTTGGGGACTTACTCTTGGTCCATGGTAGTTAGTACTTGGGATTTGAACCTATGGTTTTGGACCATGGCGACTCGTCAGATGTGTTGATCCCTAGTTTTGGGTTCATGGTAATGAAATGTTATGGTTTTGGACCATGGTATTGTGGAAGGCCTAAGACTATAAAAGAGGAAGGAGATCTTGTGGCAAATGATCATCTGAATTATTATTGAATATCTAAAAAAGTGGTAGATCTGAATGCTGGTAATTGGGTTTAAGGTGCAGATCTGGATCTGAATAAAGGAGGAACCTTAGCACAAAGAAGAAGGATAAGTTCTTGTGATGGGCCATAATATTTAAGCTTGAATGATAGTATCTTTATATGATTTTGGTCTATTATATGTGGTGCTTGCTTGATCTATAACGCTAATAATCTGGGTTAATTAGTGTTTTTGAATATCTGAAAGAGCGAATTATCCTTTATAGATTTGTACGCAGGTTTAGTGAAGCAAAGGCGCGTATACACGCTGGTTAAGTGAATGAAAACAACGTATATGCAGGTTGTTCCAAACACAGAAGCGTATGCACGCATGTTGCAGGTTATTGAAATAGCGTATATACTTTAAGTTGTGATCTAGCTGCTTATGTTTATTGCTACTGTGTTCTGGGTTCGGTGTTTATTGTGTGGTTTCTGGTACTGTGTTTTGGGTACAACTGTCAGAGAAGTATCTACTTGATTCAGATCTAATTGGTGGAAAGGAGATTGGTTGATTCTTGATGATTGATTGAAGTTTATGGATCCAGTCTGAAAATTTATGAAACGTGGTCCCTGGAAGAAAGAGAAAGTTGTATCCTTCTGTAGGCCAGCACCTACGTACTAGTATCTTGGCTACTGCAAGAGCTAAACAGGGTTGCAGCTCCCTTAGAGGAGAAGATGGAGAATGAGAGAGGGTTATAGCTCTCTGCAGGTTGCAGCCTGCGTACTGGTAAAGGACTGCACCAGTACATTTTAAAAGAAGTTTCTAATTTAAAAAGAAGATAGAGACGAATTGCAGTATGTGGTTTTAACCCACTTTGGGTTTCCACCTTATATCTTGTGTTCTTGTGTTTGATTGTCTTTATGCTCTGTTTTACTATCTCTGGTTACTGGTTATTTGATTCTGCAACACAAATTAACAATCATCTTAAAGATAAAGAAAATTAAAAGTTAGCTTTGTATACGCAAGTTTCCTTCTGCATAGTTGCGTATATACACGGGTTTATCTATCTGAGGTAGTGTATATCATTTGTTTTGAAAAAGGAATATTTGACTTAATAATACTGATTCACCCCCCCTCTCAGTATTATTTCCAACAATTGGTATCAGAGAAGGTCCTTCAGAAGAAGCTTGATCGCTTGAAGGAAGATCTATCATCATGAGCAATTACGAGAGGGAAGCATCAATCAGGCCACCGAACTTTGATGGGATAAACTTTGTGTATTGGAAGGTAAGAGTTACTACCTATCTTCAATCTTTTGGTATAGAAGTCTAGGATATCATATATGCAGGGTATACTTTTCCATCAGCAACTCCTACAAATCTGGCTGAGAAGAAGAAATATGAAACAAATGCAAAGTCGGTTAATACTCTATTAGGATGCCTATCTCAATCAGAATTTGTCAAGGTAATGAAGTTTAAACGGGAAAAAATTCAAACCCTCAGGATTCAATATGAAAATATCAAGATGTATAATGATGAAAGTGTGGCTAATTATTTTCTTCGCGTAGATGAGATTGTTAATTGTATGAAAAATTTGGGTGAAGAAATAAAAGAGGCTGTTGTGGTTGAAAATTTTCTAAGGTCTTTGTCCTCTAGATTTGAATCTAAAGTTTCTGCTATAGAGGAAAAGGAGAATCTACAAAATCTTAAAATGTCACAGCTGCACGGAATTCTAACTGCTTATGAAATGAGGAAAGGAGGTCCATCAGACAGGAGAGTAGCTGCCTTCAAGGCTTCAGGTAAAGGAGAGTACTATGAGTCAGGACACGTGTCAGAAGAAGAAGAAGAATCAAATTTTGTCAGAAATCTTCAACTAGAAGATTCAGAGATAAGTTACCTTTCAAATGTTTTGCTTGTGGAAGAGTAGGTCACTATGCTGCCAAATGTCCTCATAAGGATAATATTGACAAGGGGAAGGAATCTGTTAGATGGAACAAGAAACAAAATGAAAATAAGAGAAGCTATTACACTCATGAAGATAGTGATGGTCTATCAAATAGGGATGAAGATGAACAATGTAATCACTATAAACTCTTAATGGCCTTTAAAGATGATGATTACTTGGATGCTATAGATGTGGATGGTTTTTATGAAGAGATTTCTAGACTCAAAACATGTTTAGAAGAAAAGAATGTGATCATTGATACTCTGCAATTTCAACTTGATGAAAAAAGAAAAATTTCTTGAGAAGTTAGAATGTGAAATTGTTGGTCTTAGGAAAGAAATTGAGAAAACAAAGGCCCTTAATCTTAAATTTGTTAAAGGATCTGAAACTCTGAATGAGATTATCAGTGTGCAGCGTTCCCCTCTAATCAAGACAGGTCTGGGGTATAATGGAGAAGCATCTCCAAAAGTTATCTTGATACAACAAGAAGGAGTGAGCAAAGGCCTAATAGAAATCATCAGGTAAATCAGGGACAGTCTTCCTCAAGGACGAACAAAGACTATCAAGAAAATCGGGGGCATGCTACCTTAAGGACAAACGGAAGCTACAACCAGCCACAAGTAAAATCTTCCCAATTCTCTCCAAGAATGGGTGGTGGTAGAAACTACAATCGGTTAGATGATAGTCGCGGGAATTTCTTCAATGGCCAATGTTTCTCTTGCCATAACTTTGGTCACAAAGCAGCTCAATGTGTTGCCTATAAGACAATCATGACTAGAGAAGCTCAAAAGCAAAGAAGTGTGACTGGAATCACAAAAAGGACCTATAACAACTTTTCCGCCCTTGAAAATGAAATTGAATGTTCTATTTGTAATAAATTTGGTCATGAAGATTCTGAATGCAAGAGCAGGTTTTGTAAGACAAATCATAAGGAACAAACCTCAAGTACCAGAACATGGAGAATGAAGGAACCACAACTAGAAAGATGTGGGATAGCCTTTTATGCAAAAGGATAGGAAAATCTATGGTACATCGACAGTGGATGTTCAAAGCATACGATAGGTGATAAAGAAAAACTTGAATCATATACTGCGTTAGAAAAGGGAAAGAAAGTTTCTTTTGGAAATGATACCCCTGCAGCCATAAAAGGAAAAGGCACTGCTCAGTTGAAAGATAAGGTCAAAGCTGGAAATGTTTTGTATGTCGATGGCTTGAAGCATAATCTATTGAGTGTCAGTCAGATGTGCGATAATGGAACCGAGGTAATATTTTGATTAGATGCGTGTAGTGTTCGTGATCTTGATACAGGAAGAACAGTGATCAAAGGCAAAAGAAATCCAAATAATTTATACATATTTGAAGAAGGACAACAACAATGCTATTTGAGCAAGGATGATGAACATTGGTTATGGCACCGGAGGTTGGGGCATCTAAGATTTTCACAAATTAGGAAAACATGCAAATACCAGGCAGTTCGTGGTCTTCCAGACATAAAAATTCAAGACAATACCATATGCAAATCATGTCAAGCAGTGGTGCATTCTTTATGGGTTTTAGATTCGTATCTTGGTTCAACAAGAAACAGAGTTCGATTGCTTTATCTACAGCTAAAGCGGAATATGTGGCAGCTGCATCTTGCTGCACTCAACTCCTTTCGATGATGCAAACCTTGCAGGATTTTCAGATCACTTGTACACCACCTATCTCCATCTTATGTGATAAAACATGTGCAATCAACATTTGAAAGAACCGAGTCATGCATTCAAAGACCAAGCACATACCGATCAAGTATCACTTTCTCCGGGAACAAGTGTTGGAACAAAAGGTCAAATTGGAGTATGTTCCTTCTAAGGAACAAGTTGCTGATATTCTCACCAAACCACTGCCTAGG
>APFE031281933.1:55289-89943 GCA_000404065.3 Pinus taeda | reverse complement strand
TATGCTACCAAATGTCCTCACAAGGATAAGATTGACAAGGGGAAGGAACCTGTTAGATGGAGCAAGAAACAAAATGGAAATAAGAAAAGTTATTACACTCATGAAGATAGTGATGGACTATCAAATAGTGATGAAGATGAACGCGATAATCACTATAAACTCTTAATGGCCTTCGAAGATGATGATTACATGGATGCTATAGATGTGGATGGCTTTTATGAAGAGATGTCTAGACTCAAAACATGTTTAGAAGAAAAGAATATGATCATTGATACTCTACAATTTCAACTTGATGAAAAGGAAAAATAATTTCTTGAGAAGTTAGAATGTGAAATTGTTGGCCTTATAGAAGAAATTGAGAAAACAAATGCCCTTAATCTTAAATTTATTAAAGGATCTGAAACTCAGAATGAGATTATCAATGTGCAGCATTCCCCTCTAATCAAGACAGGTCTGGGGTATAATGGTGAAACATCCCAAGCTTCCACCTCCAAAAGTTATCTTGATGTTGCAAGAAGGAGTGAGTTAAAGCCTAATAGAAATCATCAGGGACAGTCTTCATCAAGAACGAACAAAGACCATCAAGAAAATTGGGGGCAAGCTACCTTAAGGCTAAACAAGAACTACAACCAACCTCAGGTAAAATCTTCCCAATTTTCTTGGAGAATGGATGACAATCGAAACTACAATCATTTGGAAGGAAGATTTGATAATCGGAGGAGTTTCTTCAATGGGCAATGTTTCTCTTGCCATAACTTTGGCCAAAAAGCAGCTCAATGTGTTTCCTATAAGACAATCATGACTAGAGAAGCTCAAAAGCAAAGAAGTGTGACTGGAATCACAAAAAGGACCTATAACAACTTTTCCGCCCTTGAAAATGAAATTGAATGTTCTATTTGTAATAAATTTGGTCATGAAGATTCTGAATGCAAGAGCAGGTTTTGTAAGACAAATCATAAGGAACAAACCTCAAGTACCAGAACATGGAGAATGAAGGAACCACAACTAGAAAGATGTGGGATAGCCTTTTATGCAAAAGGATAGGAAAATCTATGGTACATCGACAGTGGATGTTCAAAGCATACGATAGGTGATAAAGAAAAACTTGAATCATATACTGCGTTAGAAAAGGGAAAGAAAGTTTCTTTTGGAAATGATACCCCTGCAGCCATAAAAGGAAAAGGCATTGCTCAGTTGAAAGATAAGGTCAAAGCTGGAAATGTTTTGTATGTCGATGGCTTGAAGCATAATCTATTGAGTGTCAGTCAGATGTGCGATAATGGAACCGAGGTAATATTTTGATTAGATGCGTGTAGTGTTCGTGATCTTGATACAGGAAGAACAGTGATCAAAGGCAAAAGAAATCCAAATAATTTATACATATTTGAAGAAGGACAACAACAATGCTATTTGAGCAAGGATGATGAACATTGGTTATGGCACCGGAGGTTGGGGCATCTAAGATTTTCACAAATTAGGAAAACATGCAAATACCAGGCAGTTCGTGGTCTTCCAGACATAAAAATTCAAGACAATACCATATGCAAATCATGTCAAGCAGTGGTGCATTCTTTATGGGTTTTAGATTCGTATCTTGGTTCAACAAGAAACAGAGTTCGATTGCTTTATCTACAGCTAAAGCGGAATATGTGGCAGCTGCATCTTGCTGCACTCAACTCCTTTCGATGATGCAAACCTTGCAGGATTTTCAGATCACTTGTACACCACCTATCTCCATCTTATGTGATAAAACATGTGCAATCAACATTTGAAAGAACCGAGTCATGCATTCAAAGACCAAGCACATACCGATCAAGTATCACTTTCTCCGGGAACAAGTGTTGGAACAAAAGGTCAAATTGGAGTATGTTCTTTCTAAGGAACAAGTTGCTGATATTCTCACCAAACCACTACCCAGGGAAACTTTTGAATATCTCAGACAGAAGCTGGGAGTAGTTGATGCATCATCTTGCTGTTAAACTTGTCTGTCTCAGAAAAAAGGAGTGTACACGAATTTCCTGAGGAGGATCCGCGTACATATGCCGGTTGGTGCAAAGAAAGTTGCGTATATGGAGGTTTGATGGATATCAGAAAGGAGAGGCTCTGGTTGGAAGTTGTCTGATATGGGTCTGAAACAGACCATCTGGCACTGGTTCAGGGAGAGCAGATAAACTTCTAATGATGCATTGTTGGCATTGCCTTAGAAGCTAGTGGTTCTTGTTCACCGTTGTTGTTGGTGGAACAAGTGCAGAGGGAGAACAGAAGGAAATCATGGTTGTTGATCTGAATGGTGATTGACAGATGCTGCTGCTTGGTGACTTTCATAAGTCTTGCTCTACATATTTCGTCTCTATGTCATGTATCTCTTTTATGGCGTCAAGGTCATGTAACGGCTTGTTTTGGTTTCCCCACTATGCCTGGGATGAAGATGTAATGTAATTAGTTGTCATATGTAATTTTCTGATGTATCCCCACTTGGTTGGGTGAAGGATGTATGTATTAAGTCTTTTGGTGATAGGAAGGTCTTTTAGGATGTATATGTCATAGTTCGTCTTGAAGAACATCTTTTGCAGATCTCGCCTACAGTTAGGGGGAGCATGGTCAGCACAACAGGGCAGAGATTTCAGCATGTACTCAGGAAGAGCACAACCCTTTGCCCTTGATGAAAAAGAGGAAGAATGAAAGAGGAATCTGGGTGTTGCCATCAAGTCCAAAGGGGGAGATTGTTGGCATTATGATTCTGGTTTCGTACTATGGCATAGGTGTTGTACTTGATGGCAACTCACTCTAGTGGCAGATCTCAGTTCAGGCACTCAGAAAGACGAAAAAGACATATACGCAAGTTAATCTAGACAAATACATGTATACACGCGGGTTATACATTACAAAAGTGCATATATGTTTGGGACTTACTCTTGGTCCATGGTAGTTAGTCCTTGGGATTTGAACCTATGGTTTTGGACCATGGCGACTCGTCAGATGTGTTGATCCCTAGTTTTGGGTTCATGGTAATGAAATGTTATGGTTTTGGACCATGGTATTGTGGAAGGCCTAGGACTATAAAAGAGGAAGGAGATCTTGTGGCAAATGATCATCTGAATTATTATTGAATATATGAAAAAGTGGTAGATCTGAACGCTGGTAATTGGGTTATGGTGCAGATCTGGATCTGAATAAAGGAGGAACCTTAGCGCAAAGAAGAAGGATAAGTTCTTGTAATGGGTCATAATCTTTAAGCTTGAATTTTAGTATCTTTATATGATTTTGGTCTATTACATGTGGCGCTTGCTTGATCTATAACACTGATAATCTGGGTTAATTAGTGTTTTTGAATATCTGAAAGAGCGAAATATCCTTTATAGATATGTACGCAGGTTCAATGAAGCGAAGACACGTATACACGTTGGTTAAGTGAATGAAAACAACGTATACGCAGGTTGTTCCAAACACAAAACCGTATGCACGCATGTTGCAGGTTATTGAAATAGTGTATATACTTTAAGTTGTGATCTAGCTGCTTCTGTTTATTGCTGTTGTGTTCTGGGTTCAGTGTTTGGTGTGTGGTTTCTGGTAATGTATTTTGGGTACAGCTGTCGAAAAAGTATCTACTTGATTCAGATCTAATTGGTTGAAAGGAGATTGGTTGATTCTTGATGATTGATTGATATTTATGGATCCAGTCTGAAAATTTATGAAACGTGGTCCCTGGAAGAAAGAGAAAGTTGTAGCCTTCTGTAGGCCAGCACCTACATACTAGTATCTTGGCTAGTGCAAGAGCCAAAGGGGGTTGCAGCTCCCTTCCAGGAGAAGCTGGAGAATGAGAGAGGGTTGTAGCTCTCTGTAGGTTACAGCCTGCGTACTGGTAAAGGACTACACTAGTACATTGTAAAAGAAGTTTCTAATTTAAAGAGAAGATAGAGACGAATTGCAGCAGGTGGTTTTCACCCACTTTGGGTTTCCAGCTTATATCTTGTGTTCTTGTGTGTGATTGTCTTTCTACTTTGTTTTACTGTCTCTGGTTACTGGTTATTTGATTCTGCAACACAAATTAATAATCATCTTCAAGATAAAGAAAATTAAAAGTTAGCTTTGTATACGCGAGTTTCCTTCTGCATAGTTGCGTATATACGCAAGTTTATCTATCTGAAGTAGCGTATATCATTGGTTTTGAAAAAGGAATATTTGACTTAATAATACTAATTCACCCCCCCCCCCCCCCTCTCAGTATTATTTCCAACACAGACTAGTTGGGAAGAATTGGTATTTTCAATAGACGGGGGATTGGCCTTATCAGCCCCGAAAAGAAAAAGAATGACCAACACATCAACTAGACCGCAGAAACGTAAACGACCCTCCAGATTGAGGAGAAGTAGGGGAATGTTGGGAAATCTCCAAGATAACAGTAGCCAACCCTAAGGGCTCCGAGGATGAGAAACCCCCACAACTCAAAGGAGGGGAAAACGTGGAAGAAGAATTGGAAGAAGAAATGGAAGAGGAATTGGAGGAAGAAACTGAGCACTCTGGTGCAAGTCCACTACAAATCCCATTGCAAGAAGGTGAATTGGCCCAAATTTTGGCTAATATGGGTGAGTATATTCAGCTCCACAGCCCGCTCAACCTCAATATTGAGGCAGGGCAATCATAGGAACAATTTGCTCATAATAAGAGTGCATCCAAGGAGATGAATGACGAGGAAGAAGAAGAAGCACAGTGACAGGTGTTAACACTCAGGTTGTACCTAATCTCCTGAAGGGATACGGCCGAGGTAACCACAAACCAATCTTTGGACTGCAGATTCTAGCCCACCTGCAATCAGAGAGGGCTCTCTCTTAATGATTTATCTTTGTTGATGATGATTTTAGGCTAGTTATTAGGTTCAAAAGGGTTTTTGTTTATTTTTGGGTGGTGTTTAGATGGAAGGAGGATGCTTTCAAGTGGAGAGGCAAAGCATATTGTGACAAATTTCAAACCATTGGGCATGGAGTCGTGGATTAAGACTGCTGGTGTGTTTTCTTGGTCACAAGAGGAAAGAGGGGCAAGGTAGTTGCTCATGAAACAATACTCAAGTGAAATGATGATGGATTGAGGGCTAAGGAATGAGAGGCAACAAAGAATCTCTCAATCAGGTTAGCAGAGGGAAGATAAACGAGCCCTACCTAGGAGCAGCTAAGAATTCGCATACAACAGTCATTCATATATGAAATAGAGCAAATATGAGTCATAAGGAATTCATATTTATGCCTAAATCAAGAGGAAAACATTAAGAAGCCACAAAAGCTGAGCATAGAGTGCAGGTAAGAAAATTCTAAACCATACTTTCGTTCTATGACTTGAGCATATGTGAAATTGAAATAACAGAGGTAATAAATACTTATTGATTCAGAAAACAGCACAGGAATTCCCTCATTCAATCTTCAGAAACATTAACAATGCATCAGATAGTCCATTCTCCAAGCTCGTAAGTAGTCTTTGATTATAGAAAAATATCAGATATACAGTGTGAGTCTCTCTTGGAATGCATTAACCAACTATCCAACTAGTAACAACCAACCCTCATTACATTGTTCAGGGTTGTATATATAGGGTAAATATCCAAAAATATTTACTACACCCAACCTAAACAAGTCTGCGGGAAAGAGCTTTTTAAACCTAAACTTATACTGAAATTAAATGCAAGTAAATATCTATTGAGCTACGCTAGAGGCAGCTGGATCAAAATGAGTTAATATGGTGTCCTCGGTGGCTTGATGCAGAAATTTATTAATAAAATTGTTCAAAAATTTATTGATAAAAAACGCAACTATAATACAAAAAAATAAATTTAAAAAATATCTCACATCTCACACTACCTTATCTCACACGCTACCTTATCTCACAAGCTACCTTATCTCACATCTCATGTCTACACATATACCTATACTTAATTATAGGGCCCCTCTCGAGACAATTATATTTATTTATGTGGTAATGTTTTGAATCTTAACAAAGAGATTTATAATACAAAATTTTGGGGAGAGAAAAACTCCACAAGTTAGGAATTCATCTTAAGAAGTACATATTTATTAAGGTTATGGTGCACTTTCACAAAATCTACTTAGTGCAATAATTCCTTCTACAAAAACTTTTTCAAGAATATTTTGTTTTGGGATTTTATTTTCGAGTAAACTTGTTCATAGCTTCAGTGAGTATGTTTTAGTTTTTCCATAATGCTATAATCCTCAAGAGAAGGTGTTAAAATATAAGCCTTCGTGAAATAAAAGAAGGTGTTTACAATATATATGATTTTTTTTCGTGAAATAAACTTTTTCGTAATTAATTCATTTATTATTAAACTTTTTCGTAATTAGTTCATTTATTATTAATCGGCAATATCTTATTTTATTTTATCATTTAAAATTTTAGATAGCCTATTTGATTTTATCATTTAAAATTTTAACTATAATATAAAAACCGACCAACTATAAATGAAAAATTCACAATACATAAGGATTAAAAAGTTAATGATTTTATTATATGAACCTCAATGCTAGATTTTTTATTTAATGTTTATTATATTTAAATATTATTGTAGATCCATTTTAACGATGGCCATATCATGTACCAACGGGATCAAACTTTTTAAGTTATTAATTTTTTTAAATAAAAAATAAATATTTATTTATCTTTGAGAGATTTGATCATATATAGATTTATGGTTAATATGAATATATTATATGGATGTTTACAACTTAAAAAAATTGATCTCTAAATATGTGGTTAAGATGGATATATACTAGAAATTGCACCTGATGTTGCAAAGGAAATGTAGTAAGATAGTAGCATAGGTAAGAGTAGCACAGAAGAATGGAAAGCTAACAAAAATTGAATTCAACTTATTCAACAAACATATATATAGAGTGAAGTGCATTAAGTTAATTTTGATCAAAATGGGAATTCTTTGTGGCAAAAAAAAAAACTCATCACTACATATAAAATGAAAAAAATCCTAGTATGTTGCTTGAAATATTAGATTAATATCTATGAAGTTTGGAACTCAGCATCACTAATAAAATTGATTACAATTGATCAAAACCTCAATAAAAACCCCACTAACTTTGTTGATGCTTTTGTTGTACACAATATTAGCACGTTCATTTAGAATTTTAAATTCAAGAACATATTGACTTATGAAATCAAACTTTATGTTAAAGTAACTAGAGGGGAACACAAAACTTCCATCTAAATCAAGAGTTGAGACTTGGTATCATCTCTTACATCTTTCTGTGAATAGTTTCCAATTTTTCCTGCATGAATCATGCCTCTACCAAATCGTCAATCTAAAATCAAAATAAAAGTGACACAACACTCCATATGGAGCCAAGTATGATTTTAAAAATATAAATCAACATAGTTCTAAGATCACTTGCGTCCAAGCAATATAATGAAAACTACAGTGCAAAGGAATTTCATTGATTGAATCTTCATTTCTTATGAATCAATTATAAAATGATGGCAAAGTTTTCTAGAGATAACTATGTAGTCATATGAATTTATTGAACTTAAATAGATCCAATTGGTAGCAATATTCCATCTCACACTATCATGTTCCTTGATTTTGGGCACATAATACAAAAAAAAATTCTTATTGTCATACCAAATACTTCTAGACCTTGAACTCGAGAAAGTTCATTGCTTCAAAACTCTAAGACGAGCATAAAGAAAATAGAAAAACATTTAAAGAAATTCTAGTAAAATCTCTGTTGCATCGATGCATTTCGGTTCAATAAGAAACATCAAACTACCAACAATTTATTCATTAACAAAATGGTTGTATGTTTCCAAGCAATAAACGCAACATTCTTTAAAATTTCCCTTACAACAGATGTTCATACTACACAAGTGGAGAGTGAAGCAAAAAAATTGTTATCATTCTAGGGTAGATATGATATCTGAATGTGATTGTGTAGGTACATGTGTTTCGGTGAAGGTGGAAGAATTAAACATGAACTAGTATGGAAAAATACTAGTGAATAATGATTAATGAAGAGAGACAACAAAAAGTTTAGTAAGTTTAATAGAACACGAATATGGAATTCCTTTAATAATAAGGATATTTTACTCAATATGAAACATAGGAGTAAACATATATTCAAACATTTTACTATACTTCGTTGAAATAACACCAGATAAAGCAGTAATGGAGAAGAGGAGGTAAATAATTATTTTCAAATACATTCATAAGTGAAATACCATCACTTCGCTTCAAAAGTATATTGGAACAAGTCGATGATACACAAAAGGAAAATTACAAAAAATTCAAAAAAAAAATACCACTTAAAAATATAATTGATAAGGTAAATTAATAATGTGTTAATGGCATTGTGTAAGATGCATCAGTTTAGTGAGGACAATTAAAATTTTTGTGATCATTTAAAAGAAAAAAATTGATAGGAGTGTTTGAATTCTGAAGTGCTTCCAGAGTTTAATTCCTTTCTCTTGAGCTGATGACTTTCCCTTTCAACCATGTGGATTTCTATGCGAAGCCCTAATTTTTAACACTAAACTTCAGTCGAAGATTTTCCCAAAATATTTCATAGTTTTTGCACTATCTCTACATAGCACCATCTCTACATTGTAGTGAAAATTCCAAGTGAGACGAGCTCCCTTTGACTATACTCAAAACAATATTTGAAATCCTGCCTTTCAGTTACCCATGAACTATGGGTGCATCGCTCTATTCCTTTCCTCCACAAAAATAGCCAATTAAGCAACTTTTTCTTTTCCACTTTATAACTTCACCCCTTTCACAAGAACACTTGTAGGGTCCACTGACGGTTGGGGTCAAATTTGGTCCCCACAATAGATAGAAATAAGAAACTAAACGAAATTGGTCATCAAGATTACAAAGTATGTTATTTTTATTGATGATATTGTTTAAACACATTATCTCTCAATCTTTGAGAAATCGATAAACTAATGAGATATCAAAATGCATAAGTATCATGATAATAATAATTTAACATTTGGAATTCCTTTTGAGACACTAAAGGAAATTGGTCATCAAGAAAACAAAATATGTTATATGTTATTTTTATAGATGGTATTGATTAAGCACTTTATCTCTCAAACTATGGGAAATAGATAAAACAATGAGATATGAAAATTCATAAGTTTGATGATAATAATAATTGAATATTTTACATTCCTTTGGATATTGATTAGTTTCTATAATAGTGCCATGCAAGAGTTTGAGACACAAAGAAAAAAATAAATTTATTAATATTTATTTTGAAATATGTTTGAAAACCTATCAAATAACTATAAGTTAATTTGCATACAACACTTAAAAAAAAAACACTTTTTTTATACAATATTTCTAAACCGTAAATTTTAATTTAAATGAAAAAGAGTAAACTACCATCCAACATTTGATTTATAATAAAGTAGCGAAAATATACACTAAATTTATAGGATCATATGATTTAGACATATAAATAATAAATTTAAAAAACACTACTAAATTTGTTTACATCATTTTAATGTTTTAAATATATACAACATAATACTTATCAACTTCTCATGAAAGTATCCTCTATGTGTTTTTCTCACTGATCAAATTGATTACAACCAATCGAAACATCAATAAAAACCCCACTAACTTTGTTCATGTTTTTGTTGCACACAATATTAACACATTTCTTTAGAACTTTAAATTGAAGAACATATTGAATAAAACTTTCTATTAAAATTAATTGGAGGGGAACACAACACTTGCATCCAAAGCAAGAGTTGAGGGCTTGATATCATCTGTTACATATTTCTCTGAATCTTTTCCACTTTCCCATGCATGAATCATGCCTCTACCAAATTGTCAATCTGAAATCAAAATAAAAGTGATAGAACACTTTACATGAAGCGAAGTATGATTTAAAAGATGTAAAGAAACATAGTTCTAATATCAATTGAGTCCAAGCAACATAATGAAAACTAGAGTGCAAAGGAATGTCATTGATTGAATCTTCATTTCTTATGAATCAACTATAAAATGATGGAAGAGTTTTCTAGAGATAACTTTGTAGCCATTTGAATTTATTGAACTTAAATAGATCCAATTGGTAGCAATATTCCATCTCAGACTGTTATGTTCCTTGAATTTGGGCAGAGAATACAAAACAATTTTCTTATTGTCACACCAAATTGTTCTTGACCCTGAACTTCGAAAAATCCATTTCTTGAAAACTCTAAAACTCGAGCATAAAGAAACTATGAAAAACTTTTAAAGCAATGCGAGTAAAATCTTTTTTTCATTGATGCATTTTGGTTCCATAAGAAGCATCAAAATACTAACAATTTATTCATTAACAAAATGGTTGTACGTTGCCAAGCAATAAATGCAACATTCTTTAAAATTTCCCTTACAACAGATGTTCATACTACACAGGTGGAGAGTGAAGCATTAAAAATTGTTAGCATTATAGGGTAGATATGGTATCTATAAGTGATTGTGAAGGTACATGTTTTGTGGTGAAGGTGGAAGAATTTAGCATTAACCAGTATGGAAAAATACTAGTGAATAATGATTAATGAAGAGAGGCAACAAAAATTAAATAGTAAGTTTAATGGAACAAGATTTTGGAATGTCTTGTATAATAAGGATATTTTAGCCAATCTGAACCATAAAAGTAAATAGATATTCTAATATTTTCTATACTTAGCTTAAATAACACCAGATAAAGTAGTAATGGAGAAGAGGAGGTAAATAATTGTTGTCAAACACATTCATAAGCGAAATACTATTACTTTGTTTCAAAGGTATAATGGAACAAGTTGATGATACACGAAAGGAAAATTCTAAAAATTTCTTAAATTAAAAATAAAATAAAAATACCATTTAAAAATAAAATAATTTGTTAATGGGATTGTGTAAGAGGCATCAATTTAGTGAGGACAATTAAAAATTGTGTGGTCATTTAAAAAAAAAATTGCTAGGAGTGTTTGAATTCTGAAGTGCTTGGAGTGTTTGAGTCCTTTCTCTTGAACCAACGACGTTCCCTTTTGGCTAAGTGGATTTCTATGCGAAGCCATAATTTTTAACACTAAATTTCAGTCAAAAATTTTCCCAAAATATTTCCTTGTCTCCACACTATATGTACATAGCGCTATCTATACATAGTGGTGCAAATTCCAAGTGAGACAAGCTCCCTTTCACAATACCCAAAAGAATATTTGAAATCCCGCCTTTCAGTTACCCATGAACTATGGGTGCAACACTTTGTTCCCTTTCTCAATAAAAAAATTCAATTAAGTGACTTTTTCTTTGTAGATTTATAACTTCACCTTTTTCACAAGAAACCTTGTAGGGTCCACCGATGGTTGGGGTCGGGTTTAGTCCCGACAATTGATAGAAATAAGGCACAAAATGAAATTGGTGATCAATATTACAAATTATGTTAGTTTTATTGATAATATTGTTTAAGCACTTTATCTCTCAATCTTTGAGAAATGGATAAACTAATGAGATATCAAAATGCATAAGTTTCATGATAATAATAATTGAATATTTGACATTCTTTTTGATATTGATTAACTTCTATTATAGTTCTATGCAAGAATTAGTGGCACAAACTAAAAAAATAATTTATTGCATTAACGTTTATTTCAAAATATGTTTAAAAACCTCTCAAATTATTATAAATTGATTTGCATGCAACATTTTTTTTAGAACAAAACATTTTTATATAATATTTCTAAAATGTTATTTTTAATTTAAATGAAAAGAATAAACAACCATACAACATTTTATTTATAATAAAGTAGCAAAAAATTAACACTAAATTTATAGATCATATAATTTAGAAATACTGATAATAAATTTATAAAAGACTGCTAAATTTGTTTACACCATTTTAATGTATTAAATATATATAACATAGAACTTATCAACTTCTCATGAAAAGTATCCTCTATGTGATGTTTTAGTGATATTTTTCATTTTACTAAGGTTGGAAATCTCACATGCTTTTATTTCCACCAGATTTCCACATCTATTTCTCTTAAAGTATCATAAAGATAGTCAATTATACAAATATACCTACAGAATTACAGTATGGGAAGGCGAGGATTTGGAACAACAAAGAGCTCATGTGCCTTGGATATCGTAAGGCCGTGATGCTTTTCAACGTGTCTAATTTCTCTTAATTCATATCGCTTAGGAGCCTCCAGTTGAAACAATGCAACAACTGCACCACAACGAACTCTATTATAATCTATTCCAATGGTTGTATGGGGCAGCCTCTCTGGCTTGCGCCAAATGGAATCCAAGACCTGTGAATCAATATCGAAAAATTCTTTGATGTTAGATTGCAAAATGATTTTCACTCATTTCATTCATTAGAACCGAGATAGTGGATCACCTCTTTCTACTAAATTTATCTACATCCTTTTAGTGTTTTAAATATATACAACATATAACTTATCAAATTCTCATGAAAAATATCCTTTATGTGTTGTTCTCAATGATAAAATTGATGACAACTGATCAAAACCTCAAAAAAAAAATCCCACTAACTTTTTCATGTTTTTGTTGCACACTATTAACATGTTTATTTAAAATTTTAAATTCAATAACATATTGAATCAAACTTTCTGTTAAAGTAATGGAGGGGAACGCAACACTTGCATCCAAAGCAAGAGTTGAGGCCTCACATCTGGCTTTGAATGTTTTCCATTTTCCCATGCATGAATCATGACTTTACCAAATCGTCAATCTGAAATCAAGATAAAAATGACAGAGCGCTCCTTATAGAGCCAAGTATGATTTTAAAAATACAAAGCAATATAGTTATATGATCACTTGAGTCCGAGCAACATAATGAAAACTAAAGTATAAAAAAATGTCATTGATTAAATCTTCGTTTCTTATGAATCAATTACAAAATGATGCGAGTTTTCTAGAGATAATTATGTGATTATCTGAATTTATGGAACTTAAACAGATCCAATTGGTAGCAATATTCCATCTAAGATTGCAATGTTCCTTGATTTTGGGCAGAGAAAACAAAACAATTTTCTTATTGTAACACCAAATAATTATAGGCCCTGAACTGGGACAAGGGACAAGTATATTGCTTGAAAGCTCTAAAAACTCAAGCTTAAAGAAACTCAAGAATTTTTTTAAAGTAATGCCAGTAAAATCTGTGTTGCATCGATGCATTTTGGTTGAATAAGAAGCATCAAACTACCAACAATTTAGCCATTAACAAAATGGTTGTATGCTTTCCCTTACAATAGATGTTCATACTACACATGTGGAGAGTGAAGCATTAAAAGTTGTTAGCATTCTAGGGTAGATATGTTATTTGAATGTGATTTTGCAAGTATATGTGTTGTGCTGAAGGTGGAAGAATTAAGCATGAACGAGTATGGAAAAATACTAGTGAATAATGATTAATGAAGAGAGGCAACAAAAAGTTCATTAAGTTTAATGGAAAAGGAAGTTGGAATGCCTTGTATAATAAGGATATTTTAGTCAGTGTGAACCATAGGAGTAAACATATGTTGTAATATTTTACTATACTTTATTGAAATAACACCGATAAAACAATAATGGAGAAGACATTCATAAGCGAAATACCATCACTTTGTTTCAAAGGTATAATGTGAACCATAGGAGTAAACATTTATTGTAATATTTTACTATACTTTGTTGAAATAACACTAGATAAAGAAGTAATGGAGAAGAGGAGGTAAATAACTATTTTCAAATGCATTCATAAATCAAATACCATCACCATGAAACAACACATTCATAAGTGAAATATCATCACTTTCTTTCAAATGTATAATGGAACAAGTTGATAATACTAGAAAGTACAATTATAAAAGTTTCTTAAATTAAAAAAAAAATACCATTGAAAAATATAATTTGTTAATGCCATTGTGTAAGAGGCATGACTTTAGTGAGGACAATTAAAAATTGTGTGAGGATTTACAAAAAAATAAATTGATAGGAGTGTTTGAATTTTGAAGTGCTTGGAGTGTTTGAGTACTTTCTCTTGAACCGACAACATTCCCTTTCGCCCAAGTGGATTTCTATGCGAAACCATAATTTTTAACCCTAAATTTCAGTTAAATATTTCCCCAAAATATTTCATAGTCTCCGTACTATCTCTACATAGCAGTGCAAATTCCAAGTGAGACAAGCTCCCAAAACAATATTTGAAATCCCACTTTTTAGTTACCCATGAACTATGGGTGCAGCACTCTTTTCCTTCTCCACAAAAAAAATTAATTAAGCCACTTTTTCTCGGCTGGTTTATTACTTCACCCCTTTCGCAAGAACACTTGTAGGGTCCACCATGGTTGGGGTCGGGTTTGGTGGCTATAATAGATAGAAATAAGGAACTAAAGAAAATTGGTCATCAAGATTACAAAGTATGTTATTTTTATTGATAATATTATTTAACCACTTTATTTCTCAATTTTTGAGAAATTGATAAAATAATGAGATATTAAAATGCATAAATATGATGATAATAATAATTGAATATTTGACATTCCTTTTGAGATATTAAAGGAAATTGGTCATCAAGATCACAAAGTATGATATATGCTATTTTTATTGATGATATTGATTAAACACTTTTTCTCTCAAATTATGGGAAATAGATAAAAAAATGAGATATCGAAATGCAGAAATTTATTGATAATAATAATTGAATATTTCACATTCCTATGGATTCGTTTCTATAATATTGATTAGTTTCCATAATAGTTCAATGCAAAAATTAGCGGCAAGAACCAATAAATTAATTTATTGGAACAACGTGACCTCGATACGTAAGTCCGTGATGCTTTCAACATGTCCAATTTCTCTTAATTCATATCACCAGGGAGCCTCCAGTTGAAACAATGCAACAACTGCACCACAACAAACCCTACTGCAATCAGTCCCAATGGCTGTGTCGTGCACCCTCTCCGGCGTGGACCAAACGAAATCTAAGACCTAGGAACCAATATCGAGAAATTCTTTGATATCCAAATTGCAAAATGACTATTTTGCTCATTTCAGTCACCCGAGCCCAGTGGATGAATCACCTCTTTCTAGCTCACTACAAGAACGAGCTCTATCTTTTAAGGAGGCTTCTTCATAATGGGTTTTCTCGTAAGTGGTTGAATTTCATCCCTCCTTTCTAGGTACACGTCTCTTTATACGATGCTTAGCCATACTCATGAATTCAATTTAGAGAAGTATACCTAATAATAGGGGGGTTTGAATTAATGTCTTTCTATCAATTTCCTTTACCATTAGATTATATAAGTGATCTAAACCGGTTTCGTGAAAAGGAAAGATCTAAAAGCCATGCCTCCTAATGGTTCCGGTCGATCCTCGATCCTCAAAAACTCATCTGAGAACTAGCCTCCTTCAGCGCTCCCGCCAAGTAGTCACCAATATGCAGAAAAGGAACAGAAAAGCCCCGCGAGAGCTCTTCGTACCATCCATTCTAAACGTGGGACAACATCACAATGCAACACGCCCTGGAACTCTCTAAAATCATCCTACTTTATCACAGTGCTGCTAAAACCTCTGTCTATATGAAAATAAGGAAGGAAAAAGTTGAAATGAGTTTGTTAATTACTATTGACTATTAATTTATTATTAACTTTCAAACTAATTTTAATAATAAAGAAACTAATTTTAATAACTATTAGCTGAAAATCAATCTAACATTTAAGATTGTTCAATTGTCTAACATTAAATCTGATAATACAAAATGGTACAAACTGACAAGTGAAGAATCTTTCTCAGAAGAAATACTAACTAATTTTACCACACTTTTTTATATGAGATTATATTATTTTTAAATAAAATGATCTAAACAATATATTTTTTTAAATATTAATTTTTTCTATATAATATTTTATTTTTTATTTTCGAAAAAAAAAAGTGTAATTTGTTTAAGAGAGAGAATCGCACACCCTCCTTTATACTAAATTACACATTTGTGTAAAAAGGCACCATAACTAAAAAAGTATACATACCTGAGAAATATATTCATTGAATATCGTTAATTGACGTGTCAAACTTTCAAATCTTTACAAAATAATTTACATTCTTCATTCAAAAAAGAGAGATTATTCTAACAATAAAGAAATACCATAGAGTCTATAAAGCTAAAAATTACATAGATTTACATTTATAATCATAATTTATTAGATTACATTTACGGAGATAATTTTGATATGTTTACGGGTTTGAGAAATAAGACGACTTTTATGTAAACATCATTTCTCTAAATACAAATAGCACTCCGGTCTGTTCCTCTTCGAAATACTGAACAGACTCTAATCCATCCATCCATGCATCCATTATTCTAATATTTAATTTAATGAAAAACTCAAAAGACAAGGGCGGAATCAGTTAAAAAGGACATAATATTTAGACAACAAAAATTGCACTTCTGAGCTTATATGTAAGTAGGTGGTGCTTTTAAGAAGCTGATCTGAAACCCCGGGACCTGGGGTTCGTTCAAGATCAGCTCTGAATTCCACTCATTCAACACAAGATATTAGAAGGTTTGGCGGATTAAACTAAAGAAGGATAAAGAAAAAGCGTTCTGAGTATGGTGGATTATGTGCATGAATTGACGCCTAGGAGGATTCAACCGAAGAAGGAAAAACAAAAAGCGTTCTGTGTATGGTGAATTATGTGCATGAATTGACGCGGTGGTGTCAGTAGATGAAGTCGCGCTCTTGGTTCCGTTGATGAAGTCGCGTATCGTCTTGTCAATTCTTGGATCCATTGATGAAGTTGCGTATCGTATTTGTCATTTCTTGGATTCGTGGTGACTCGGGCTGAAGAAGTTGGAAGGCATGACCCACGTCCTTGAAGATGACGTGCCTCACGTTCTTACCTGCCCTTTTGAGGGTTTCGAAATACTCCAAGTTCCGCTCTCGCAGCACGTCCCGCTCGGAGATGCAAAGTAGAACCGGCGGCAGCAACACATCTCGCAGCTTTGACGAAGTAATAGGGTTGCATGCGAAATGGTCTCGATTGGCTCCCAGGGGCAACGAAAGCTTCCAGAAGACGTCGATCCATTTCTGGGAGAGACCCGCATCTGACGTTTCGCATTCCCATTTGGAGCGGCTCTCACCGCCGAAGAAGGGTTGGATGATAATCGCCCCTCTGATATGCAGAGGCTTCATATTCGCTTTCGCCGCACGGGACGCAACGTGATGGGTGATGTTACCCCCGGCACTGTCTCCGGCCAAGAAGCACCGTGAAAAATCGCAATACGATCTCAACCATGATTCCCCCGGCTCGTTCATGGTTTGAGCTTTCGCTTGCCCGACCCGGCCAGCTTGTCGACAGACCCACTCGACGGCACTGAAACAATCGTCGTAAGCCACAGGGAGGCGACGCTCTGGAGCAAGCCTGTAGCCTACTGAAATTATCACTGATTTTATCTCAGAAGCCAATCTGCACATGAACGCATGGTAAATAGACCATGCCGGCGAGCCCATCACGAATCCTCCGCCGTGGAAGTATATGACAACAGGCAACTTTCCATGCTTTTGTTCATCAGTGGAAGTTGATCTGGGAAGATAGAGGCGCGCCCATACGCGAGTTTCAGCATCTATAATGACATCTCTCGAAGCCACGGCTTCATCTGGTTTATCAGATGGGGAGACATCGGATACAAAGGAGGAGAACCTTTCCACAGAGCCGTCTCTGTAAACTCTTATGAATCCTTCCAGCTCCTCCTCTACTTTGCTTTCCTCGCGCAGGAGGTGGTGAGTAGTCTTTCCCTCCCCCCTCTGTGTATTCGGATTTACGGGAATGGTATCCATGTAAACCCAATTTGCTGCACTTCCAAAAACTCCCCTGAGAGGAGAAGATGTTATGTAAATTATGGGTATTGGATTTGCGTGCGGGCAAAGCCGCCCTTTACGACTGAGTACTCACTCACTCTTTGGAAGAGAGAAGATGAGAATGTTGTACCACGGACCAACCGATGGACAGACGACTGACGATGAGTAAGACAATGCCTTCGATTATTTTGCTGTGGGTGAAGACTCACATTTATAGTGAGTAGCGGGCGAAGAGAACGCTCGACAAACCTATTTTAATCCATTCACCAGATACCAACCATCGACAGTTACGTGGAATACAAATTAGCTTAAAACACCAGCTAATACCTTTAGAGTTTTTTATTTATATAATCAAAGTTCATCCCCCATTTTAAAGCTGTATATTGAGTTTGACTTGAGGGGTTTTGGGATCATCGTTCATCCCCCTTTTTCAAGCGTCATAATGAGTTTGGCTGGAGGTATTTTGGGATTGTATAGATCATGATATGATCTATATCACCAACCAACCTTAGTAAATCACAGCTAATAACAGCCACAACCTGGGCTTTACATTTATGCATATCTAGCGTTTTAAAATGTTAACGGCCCAGCCGTTGAAATTTGGTTTTCTACAGACAAACAAAACGGCAGTTTAGTAACCGCCAGAACCTAAGGCTTTACATTTATGCACATCTAGGGTTTTAAAATGTTTAACAGCCCAGCTGTTGAAATATGGCTTTCTAAACATAAAAAAATAAAACAAAACAGAACCGGCAGTTTAAATGGAAGGCAATCAGAATCTAGGGAGAAAACCCTCAATTCTGAGGGTGGTCATCTAAAAGAGACAAAAAAAATAACTTTTCAAAACAGACCCGGCAGTTTAAATGGAAGGCAAACAGAATCTAGGGAGAAAACCCTCAATTCTGAGGGTGGTCATCTAAAAGAGACAGAAAAAAATAATGAGTGAGTAAATTTAGACCAGCCAAAAATTCAACAATAAAGTTATACAACCCCATTTATTTAATACACATTGGCAGGCAACATATTTTGTTGCCATCCAAACCCATGGAGATATGCCTTCAACGAATCTGACCAAATATAGCGCTGGATGTCAGAAGACAACGTCATGCTATTTGTTGTTGCTGGCGTACGATGAGCACGTCACAGTGCTCCTTAATGGTCACCGATATTCCATGGCGTGAGGACCGAGGTAACGAATATCAATCCTTATAAAGATATCTTGGCACTTACTTGACTGGCCACGCGTAGGAGTATGTAAGCTTGACGACGAGGTAAAACTAAAATTGAGTAAATTTAATAAATGGAGAAAGTTATCGGTGGATTTTCTGAATACCGTTTGGTAGGAATTGTGTGAACGAGTGGTTGGTATAACTTTGACTCCACTCATGGAGCAAAGGGAGCGAACTATTTTGGTATTGTTTATTTTTTAACTGCTTTTCGTTGTGAGGCTTGATTTCTTTTTTATTTATTATTTAAATTCCATGTATTGAATTTTATTTTTACATATTATTTAAGTGTTATGTATTATATGTAGTTTTATTGTATTTTTTTTGGTTGTGAATGTAAAATAAATGTTAAAGATTTAATTTTAAGGGAATATTTTTAATATTTATATTAGTGTACAAAAATATTAGTGTAAATAAATTAATAGTTAAGATTTAAATCGTTATGTTATTTAATTAAATTGGTTAATTAAAAAAAAATCATATGAATACATGTAATATAAAGTGATTTATGCTTTATTGGACATGAGTCTAAGTACTGTAACAAAATCTATTTATATGTTAAAAATCTCCATAATAAACTTAAGGTAAAAATAATTAATTTAACAATTTTGTTGTATATTTCTTTATATATATATATTACTATGTGTGTTTAAACTTTTATATCTATATATATATATATATAATAATAATAACAATAATAGTTTGAAATATTATTAGAATTAAGTTAGTTTTTATGACTTTTAAATTTTAGCTGCTTCATGTATGAAGTCTATTGGCATTTTCCATTGATTTAATTTTTATGGCTATCCTAGTATTACTTTAAAAAGGTCAAACACATTCAACCATATCAAACTAGTATGTGATTTTGTGCAATTATGTATAGTCACTATTTATGTAAGTTAAAATATTTTATAGATTGTGTTGAGTCATTCTTGAAATGTTTGAAATAAACTTTGTCAAACCCATTAACTATAATGTATTATGAAGAGAAATAATGACCTTAGCTTTCAATTTGATGAGTTAGATTTAAGAGGGACATTCTAAATAATAAAGTAGTTTTCAATCCACTTTTAAATAAGAATTTGTGAATTTTATAACATTTCCGTCAATAGTAATATTTAGCCATGGATTTTGAAGAAATACATAATCTTCTAACGAGGAAGAAGAATAAAGCTTTTTGGGGATAAATTGAACACCTAAAAGCACAAACCCAATTGTGTTTAGATTCAAATGTCAATATATCAAAAGCACCATAGCCTTGGTAACCACATATTTGATATTTTCATATCAAAATACTAAATATATTGGTTTTCTAATCAAATAAGAAATAGAATCATTATATCAAAGCTAAAATCTATCACTAGTGTGCCAATACTAAACAATCTACATAATAGTATAAAAGTAAAACAAAAAAAATTATTTCAATTACATAAACAAGGAAAAGGCAATTATTGTTTAGCATACAATACCAATAATCCATGGGTGTGGACGTTGAGTCTCAACCTTTAAGGTTCAAGCTTCAATGTTTATATTTTATGCTTAAGTGTCTTCAATGTAGGATCATATGGTTTGACTAAACTTTTTTCTAATAAGTCTAAAGATCTACAATAGATAAATCTATACTTATCTTAAATTCTCATTTTAAAGTTTTAGTATTACAAGTATTACATAATATCATATTTCTCTATATTTTTATTAGAAATCAATTATGTATATATGTGTGTGTGTGTGTAAAATTTAACCCCTGGTTCTTTAAGAAATAGCATAATGCAACATTTTTGATTAATTTTATTATGAAAATTTAATTACAAATTTAAAAGGATAATTTCAATTTTTTTTAAAGAAATTTCAAAATATTGAATTAATTAAATATTTAAAAATATAATTATAATTTAACAAATAATAAATCTCACTCGAGAAGATCAAAAGTATCTTTATGTTTTGACTAGCTCAAGTAGCTCAAAGAAGAAAATTAATATAGGCAAGATTAGAACTAACTGTCATGAGCTCCATAGTGAAACAGTTAGTTGGGCAATTCCTAAAACACCATGGATGGAAAGGTTCTGTCATCTCTGTGAAAATATGGACATCGAGGATGAAAATCACTTCCTCTTAGAGTGCCCCGCGTACAACCACATTAGATCTTAGTTTCAAAATCTTTGTTGCAATACTGGCCTTCCTAGCCTTTTACATTGTCAAAATTACAGTGAGCTCATGAGGCTTCTCTTCCAAGCATTTTGAGCATAAGAATAAAATCTTAATTCAAACTAAATAATTTGTTTCTTTAGGTTCGATAGACCAAAATTTGGTCTAAGTGGACGTTAACCACCACCACCATCATCGTAATCAATAAAATTTCAATAATATATATTTAAAAATTAAAACATTTAAACTTATTTTAAAAATAAAACCATTAAAATTAAAAATACATTTAGATTGAAATTTGTTTAAAATTTTGTGAAAAATGTAACGTATTTGGTTGTGAAATTAAAAAATAAAAAAATTAACGTATTAAATTATTTTATAAAATTTAAAATATAATTTAGTTCAGGCAAAACCAGTAATTATGTAATTAAATTTCAATAAAATTTATTTGAAAAAGTCAAAGGTTTGAAGTGATAACTTTTAGATTTAAATTTGATTAAAAAATTTGTAAAAATATAATTGCATTTTTTTTTTGTAAAGGTAGGCATTCTTCATTCCAGATGACAAACAAAAATACAACATACTAGAGTTCAGGTGGCAGGTCTGCCCACAGGAAACCAGACCGCCATCTTTCGGCCTTAAAACCTGACCAAAATTTAAAAATGTTTTGTTCCTTCTTCCTGTCATAACCATTGTTTTGCCTATTATTGTCTAAGATAACGACATTAACATAACTCGACACCCAAATACAGTTCGGATTTATCATCATAATAAACAAAAGAAGACACAATGCAACTAATCCTCGTCCGACAAGTTAACCAGGGCAGGCTTTGAGGCGCTAGCACCGGACTTCAGAATCTTCTGCTCTATGGCCCATTTGAGTTCCAGCACCAATTGTTCCATGTTCTTTAGCAGCAGATGGCTCCTAGCTACCTGGACTTGGACAGTCGCGATCTCTTTTAGGTGAACGTTCTTTATGTTGGCCGATTCTTCCGTCAGTTGGCATTTGAGGAGCTCCTCTTCCTGTTTTCGCTCCTCATCCTCCTCTTCACAAATAGCCTGGTTTACCTCCATAGCCCCACCAACCACGTGTTTCATGATCCAGTAGAATTGGAGCATTTTGTTGAATAGCATGTTCCTGCCTCTTGAGGTGCCTCGGTCCGTAATCACTTCCCAGTCCTCTCAGGGGATCTCTTGGTTCACGCTGATTTCCAATAGCTCGTGCTCCCACCCATGGATTTGAGAACGGACCTCGGGAGAGATGCCGGTCATGTACCCGTCTATCAAGTGGAGGAGCTTTTCAGAGTCGGGCTTCCTGCCCCTTTTGTTCGAATGGCTACTGGTGCCATCTTCCTGTTTCTTAGCAAAATTGACCTTCCTTGGAGCCATCTTGCCACGGACCTGGGGCTTGGAAATTGTGGGAGCTTTTCGACCTGTCACAACAGAAAACCACAAGTCAGTGCGAATGAGTTGGAGCACTATCGAGGCCTGGACGTTTGTAGCAGCATTCTCAAAATGGTTGAACGCCCGGGCCCTTATAGCAACAACATTCCGGGCTAGGCGGCTTAAGACCCACCACCCTCTCACAGAAGCCCGGAGAAACCCCCACCAGACAAATTGGTGAAACCTTTTGGGCCTAGCCAGCAGAATAGAAAGGTGATCGTGGTAGAGGCCACGAAAGAAGACTAGGGAGCAAATAAGACCAGGGGTGCGAGGACCCTCCTGGAGCACAGCAAGACCCGTCAAAGCCCCCCACACAGTGTGACTCTCAGAATAGGACCAAAACTAGCATTATGCAAATCTTTCCCTTCTCGGAGGAGGATAAGAGAAACAAAAGAGTACCCGGAGGGCCATTTTCATCTCTGCAACTGGGATTCTGCGCACAAGGGCAGAACATTTTTGGCCAGGCAAAGATAATGGAGTTACGAGCTAACATAATGTCTGAAGGACGAAGACGATAGGAAACATACCACCTTTTCTTGCCATAACCGAGGAGGAGGGCTAGTCGCAGAGTCGAGCAAGCGTCTTTCTGTTTTTTTTCATCGTTCTTACCAAACTGAATGAGCCTTCCATCTGTTTCCTCGGGCATATGGGTGTTATTAACTCATTGTCCTGTCAATCGGGCCTCCACTTGGCCGTTTAGTTTTCCGGCCTCCACTTGGCCATTTAATTTTCTGTCTGACATTCCATCCTCCCTATCCCGGGAAGTGGCATGACTTGACCTACCTGCTTTATGCGCCATTACTCCAATATCCTCCCGGTTGCTCTTGTCGTAACCTTCTTGTACTCCTGATGCCACCTGTCGTCCTTCCTCTGTCAATTATCCCGAATTCTGGAGCTAGCTCCAGATCCTTCCTTAATGATGATTCAGTTCGCACGTCTTCTCCGTCCCCTCGACCAGACCTACCTTGCCCCGTCACCTGCCCAATTCGTTCATTCCTTTCACTTCTTCCTGTTCCCACGGATGTGTTGTCCATTCCCATCTGTTGCGAATTTCTCCACCTCCGCTGCGTGCCACCTGATCCTGACCGTTCGTCTTGATCGTGCCTTTACCACCTTTATCAACGTCAAGCAATTGTTGAAGTCGAGAGTTCTTCTCCGGGAGCAGTTGAGGCAAACCTTCGCTGTGATTTCTTTGCCCCAATTCCGACAGCCCCAATTCGCAAGCCAATACGCTGGCTTGTTGCCTGCACGCCTAGTGTGAGTCGGAATGAGGTAATCTATTCTGGATAGGAGTTTCTCAAATTCTCCTAAGAGCCAAGCTGTTCTCCAGCTTTTGTTGATTTTTTCCGCTGGTTGTTGCTGCTGGAGCTTCCTAACTATGTCGATCACCAACTTCAAGTCACCCTCTATTTGGAGTAGCTTGAAATTTACCCGCAAAGCAATTTCCAGGCCCCGTTTTAGGGCGTGCAGCTCGACTTCATTATTTGAGGCTTCCCCACAATCCATCGCGAATGTTTTTATAGCGTTGCCCCTGGCATCTCTGAAGACTCCCCCAATGCCAGCCTCTCCTGTGTTGTGTTTTGCAGTGCCATCAAAATTAAGCTTTATGAATCCCTGTGGGGGGTCTCGGTACTGGTTGCTTTTGGCCACTTATTTGGTCTATTCTTTTCGTGAAACACCTCCATTTACCATACTCTAGCTAACCTCTAGTCTTTTCAAGATTTCCTTCTTCGTTATCGATGCTTGCCAGATTTCGTCCTTCCAGCTTTCCATTAGGATTGTTTCACGAATGTTTCTAATGGTTTGTTCCCAGATTGCTGTGGGGGTTCGAGGTTCTGCCTTGAAAATTGCCCCATTCCGTTCTTTTTAGATATTCCAGAGCAGGAACCCGGCAGAAAGGAGCCAAGCGCAATTGACCACTGGATTCTGGTAAGGATTTCTCGGCCAATTTACTATGGTGTTTATGATGTTTTGATGATTTCTATGATGTCGCTCAAACAATTTGAGGTGGCATTCCCATAGGGCGTTGCTGACTAAGCAGCGGTTCATCAAATGTTCCATGGTTTCCTCTTGGGAGTTGTAGAGGGCACAGTGGGATGGGCCTTGGCTTCCCTTACTAAGAATCTGGTCCCAGGTAAGCACTCTGCCATGAAGTATAGTCCAAATGAAAAAAGATACTTTAGGCCAGTCCTTGGTTTTCCAAAGGTTTTTCCATTGATTTGTTTTCGGCTATTGATTTTGATTGACTTTGTGGTAGTAGGCTTCTGCTATTGAGAAATTTCCTTGAATTCGTTTACCCCATATGAGAATGTCAAACCTCGTTTTTCTTGCTATTTTTCGAGATGCCGTCTCTGTGTAGTACTCTTGCCATCTATCGGTTTCTGGTGCTCCTTCCCAATCCTCTTTTTGTTTCCAATTGCGCCAGTATCCTTCCTTGTCTCGCTTCCAGAAATTGCCAACTGTTAATGCACCAGTCTGGGACGAGAAGGTAAGGATGGCATAGAGGTTGTCTTTTTGTATGAGTTGTTTGCCTTGCTGCCAAGATTCCTCCCATAATCTAGCTTTTTCCCCTGCTCGAATTTCCCATAAAATGTGATCCCTTATCAGGTCTTTGTTGCCTCTCGCCAGGTTCCGGATTGCAGATCCTCTGGTCTCTGTCGTACTTCTCAGTCTTTCTTCAGTTTCCCCTACCGCATCGTATTTTCTTTCCCATATCACCTTCCACAGGTCAGGGCCACCCTGAAGCCACCTCCACCAGAGTTTCGCGCCCATGACTTGGTTGAGGATGAAGGGTTCATGAAGCCCTAAACCGCCATCTTTGGAGAGCCGTCTAAGCCACTCCCATGAGATTAGGGCCCACTTTATTATTTTGCTGGTCCCCTGCCAAAGGAAGTTTTTGAACAGGGTAACCAGCTTTTGGCTTGCTGTCTTAGGGATAGCTTGGCACGAGAGCTAGTAGTTAGGGATGGCCTGCAAAACTGCTTTCAAGAGGATTATCCGACCTGGGGCATTCAATGAGCGATGGGTCAAGTTATCCATTTTATTTCAGATTTTTTTATTAGAAGTTCCCAGTCGGTCGACCGGAATTGATGCTCATGTAGCATAATACCCAGGTATTTTGACGGTAATGTTCCCCTGTTGAAGCCTAGAGTGCGTTCCAGGAATATTTGGGTAGCCAGCAAGGTATTGAAGAAAAACACTTCCGATTTGTCCTTTTTAATCTCCATTCCAGAGGCTTTGCTGAATTGGGATAAGGATTTGATAATTCTTTGGGCCTCCTTCAGAATGGCTTCACCATATAGCATCATAGCGTCTACAAATTGTTGGTGCGAGACCGGGATGTCCTCCCCGCAGATTCGGGGGCCCTTTATCTGATCCCTGGAGACTTGAGCCTTTACCAATCTGCCTAGGCCTTCTGCGACTAGGATGAAGAGGAAGGGAGACAAGGGGTCTCCCTGCCGTAGCCCGCGAGAGGGAGTGAAGGCTTCAAAGGGGGTACCGTTTAAAAAAATTGACATGACTGGAGTGCCAACCATAGACAGGATCCTATTTATCCATCTTTGGTCAAATCCATAGGCTTTAAGGATGCCTGCCAGATAATTCCAGCTAAGGCGATCAAACACCTTGGCCAGATCAAGTTTGATAAGCATGCTTGTGGCGTGGGAGCTTTTCAAGGAGTGGATCACTTCCTGGGCCACTATGATGCCATCGGTGATCTGCCGTCCTTTAACAAAGCTAGTTTGCTCCGGGGCAATGAGATCTAGCAGGATCAGCTTGAGCTTGTTTACCATGATAGTTGTGAGGATTTTGTAGACAACATTACATAAGGAAATGGGCCTGAAACCCTGCGGTTCATCCGAGCAACCATTCTTTGGGATTAGAGCCAGGAAGGTGGCGTTCAAGCCATGGTGCATGCGTTTGGAACACCTGGAATCCTCCACAAGGTCTAGCAGATCATTCCCCATGAAGCTCTAAGTCACCTAATAAAATTCAATGGTGAAGTTGTCGAGGCCCGGGGCCTTATTTTTTGGCATTTTGTTGATTGTCTCTTCAAGTTCCTCCTTGGTGATTACCCTGAGAAGGGCCAGGTTTTGATCTCTGGAGAATTTCTTAGGAATATGGTGGCAGATTTTGTCTATGTCCTCAGATCGGTTGACATTTGGTTCGGATAATATGCCTTGGAAGTGCTCCACCAAGAGTTATTCTATTTCATCCTGCTGCGTCACTCTGTTTCCCTCTTTATCTTTCAAAGAGAAGATTTTGTTGTGTCGGCGATGGTTCAGCATAGCTTTATGGAAGAATTTGGAGTTTTTGTCTCCCTCTTTTAGCCATTGGACCCGATATTTCTACTTCCACACGATTTCTTCCTGTTTTCGCCTTTCCTCCAATTGGGTGATTACTTTGCCTTCCTCCTCATCTAGTTCTTGACTTTGTCCGTCTAAGATGATTTGCTGTTGGATTCTTTCCAATCTGGACTGGAGTTTGCCTTGCTCCTGCTGGATGTTGCCGAA
Organism: Pinus taeda; assembly: GCA_000404065.3. Taxonomy (NCBI): domain Eukaryota; kingdom Viridiplantae; phylum Streptophyta; class Pinopsida; order Pinales; family Pinaceae; genus Pinus; species Pinus taeda. Next base: position 62,768 of record APFE031281933.1, on the reverse strand, counting down.
TTCTTCCCTATTCCACTTCTTGATTTCTTTGAGTCTTAGCTGAAAAGAGTGTATTTTATTGCGTCCTTTCTTTCCACTTTTGCTATCCTACCACCAGCTTCTTACTTTGTCTAGGAAGTCAGGGGCACGAATCCCAAAGGACTTGAACCGGAAGGGTCTCCTTTTGTTATGATCATTTAAGGCTATTTCGAGCTTTATTGGCCAGTGGTCCGACCCTATTGAGGGTAGGATAAAGGCTTCATAGAATATATCCAACCCGATTATGTGCTCTGAGATGAGGAATCTGTCCAGTATTGAAGCGATCTGTTTGGACCCATCTCTTCTGTTATTCCAGGTGAATTTCCTGTTTATGGTTGGGATATCAACCACCCTTAGTGCAGTCTGCACTTCTCTGAATCTTTCCATCTCCGGGTCTTCTTTGCATATTCCACCTCTTTTCTCTTCTCTAGATGTGATTAAGTTGAAGTCGCCTGCCAGGATACATCTCTGCTCCTGGTGCATATTTCTAATCTTTGTCAATTGTTTGAGAAATAGGTCTCTGTCTGCACGCGGGTGGGGCCTATAGACAATCGAGATTACCACCCATTCGCTTTGTCCTATTAGTCTGAATCTCCCTATGAGGATTCTTGGCATTCTTATCCACCAGTCGGTGAGGACTTCTACTGGATTCCAGAGAATTTCTATCTGTTGGGTTGTGTTATACTCTTTCCACATAGTTAAGAGGGGGTTTGAGGGGTACCCATAACCCCACTTTATGGGGTCTGGGGCAGCGCCCCCGAAAAGTTTGGTTTTGGACCCTATGTTAGGTTGGGTGGACCCACCTATGGTTTTGTGCATGATTTTCGCACATGTTTTTTGGACGCGATGGTTTTCGGTCCATGGTATTGGATGCTTCGGCAAGTATAAATATGTATTGTAACATTGAAAGGAACATAATGAAAAATCAAGCTGGTAGTCCCGGTTTTGGGATCCAGTGGGAAATCTCTGTGTATATGTGTTTTATGTGTTATGCTCTCGCATTTTTATTTTTCCTGTGATTTAGAATTCGTATGCAGGTAATTTCTATACGGGGTTAAAACCTACAGTTTGTCAAAGTTCCTCCGCAACTTCAATATGACTTTTCTTGTGCAGCTATGGTTTTAAAAATTATGTTGCTTGGCTATAAAACCCCATGGGAAAGTTGATCCTGAATGAGGAGACACTCATTAAATGTGTCTGAGTCAACAAAAAGTTTCATTGTTTGTTAAAGCCCCTCCACAAGCTTCAATGCAACTTTTCCTATGCAGCTATTGTTTTAAAAGTTTTATTGCTTGGCTATAGAACCCTGTTAAAGGAGAGTTTTATATTGAAAGTATATGCACACCCAAGAGAATGTGGCTCGTTTAATGAACTTGGGTGCCATTTGTTAGGCCCCTATACTACTAGTGTAACCCCTTATTGTTATTAGTACAACCCCCTTATTATATTGTTGTGCCCATGTAGTCCCCATATTATTATTATTGTTCCCCTTAGAAGCCCACTATTGTTATTATTGTGCCCTTACATTATTATTGTATGTCGGCTTTGACTATATTATGATCCCTTAGACTCTTATATATAGAAAGGAGGTCTTGTCATTTGTATAATCTAAGAATTGTTCATTTGTGTAATGTAAAGGAGGTTTCCCCCTCGAAGAGGCTTATTTCTAAGGTGTTGATCTATCTTTTCTATCTTTTTGTGAGTTGGTTTCATAACATTTGGTATTAGAGCTTTGGATTCTAGGGTTTCACTGCTCCAAACAGGTCTTTGTGGCATTTTTGCTAGAAATCTTTCTGCAATGTTTCAGAAGCTAAAGAAAAAAACCCATTTGAGACGAAATCTCACTGAACCTCGATTTTGAATTTCAAGACTTGTCCCACTATATTTTTGGATATATGATCTGCAAAAGTAGGGTTTTTGCATGCTCTATAATTTCAACTAAAACAGGTCATCGTGGGATTTTCACTTTAATGCTTTTGTTATGAAGTTTCATAATCTAAAAAAAAACTCATTTGAGAAGAAATCAGTCTAAACATCGGCTTTGAATTTCAGATCTTGTCTCACTATAGTTTCAGAGATATAGTCTGAGGAAGTTAAGTTTTTTGCAGACTTCTGAATTACATTCAAAACAGGTCACCGTGGGAAAATCATCATAACTGTCTCTATGAGCATCATATTGAAATTTCGTAAGAAGTTACAGAAAGAGAACAGACTGTAGTTTTTGATGTATATTTTTCAAATCCAAAGGTCAAAACAGTCACACGTGGCACTTCATACAAGTTCGCTCTTCTGAAAAGGTATATAATCAGGTCATCTTTGGAGATTGTGCATAACTCTTTCTTGGAGAATCCCATTTTGATAAGACTAGTGGCATTGGAAAGAGGACATAGAGGGCTACTGCAGGTCACAATTTCATATCTGGAAGAGCTGAAATTATAGAGTTATAGTTGTTTCAAGATAGAGATCCTAAAATCAAGAAAATAAGTTATGAGGAAGTTTGATGGCAAGGATCCGGTAAATTGGATACTACAGATGGAGAAATATTTTGATCTACATGAGGTGCAACTATTACAAAAGGTATGTATTGCATATTTATATTTAGAATCGGATCACTTTTTATGGTATAAAGGGCTTTGTTCTCGTAAACCACTTGTTACATGGTCAATTTTCACAGAGGAAATGATAAAACATTATGAGGATACAAAGAGAAACACCTTCTTTAGCCAATTGACAAATCTCAAACAAAAGTGTTCAATGGTAGAGCACATTGAGGACTTTCAAAAATTGAATATAATGGTAAATGATATCCCAAAGAAGCAAAGGATTGATTTATTCATAGGTACTTTAAAGGATAACATTCAACATGAGGTTCGTCTTTGGTAACTTGATCCATTGGAGAAGGCATTCAGGTGGGCAAGAAAAATTGAAAGCAAAATTATGGAAACAAGGAATCCCACCACTCACGACTATAATTTTGGAAGTTTTTCTTCTCCTAGTCTTCCACAACCTACAAGGTTTACACCACAACAATTAGAAGAAAAAAGAGAAAAAGGGCTTTGTTACAACTGTGATAGCAAATGCACTAAAGGTCATAAGTGTGTTGAGAAGAAATTATTTTACATAAAGTATTAAGAGGAAGAAGAAAAGGATCAAGAAACATTAAAAGAAGAGGATATACGCTAGGACCCAACCCCAAATAAAGAAGAAATGAATCCGACCATATTTTGTAAAGCATTGGCAAGAATTACCACTCCTCAAACTCTCAAGATAGAAGGACATATCAAGAAGAAAAAGGTTCAAGAAGTGAAAGATCACATCGAGAAAGAAGAAATGAATCCAAGCCATATCTTGTAATGTATTGGTCGGAATACCACTCCTCAAACTATCAAGATAGAAGGACATATCAAGAAGAAAAATGTTCAAGAAGTGAAAGATCACATCGAGCATCAAGAAATGAATCCGACCATATCTTGTAAAGCATTGGAAGAAATTACCACCCCTCAAAATCTCAAGAAAGAAGGACACATCAATAATAAAAAGGTTCAAGCAATGAAAGATCGCATCGAGAATCAACAACAAGTTCTCCAACTTTTAAAGGATAATGCCACTTTGGTATAGAATCGAATGAAACAAAAGGTAGATCAACATCGCAGTGAAAATTTTTTTGATGTAGGTGATTGCGTATTTCTACGGCTACATCTCAAGCAAGCTATTTATGAGAAGAAAATGTTGGCAATACTACATGCACTTAAGAAATGGCGACCTTACCCAATGGAACAACACTTCAAGGTAAAAATGGATCATGATAGTCTTAAATAATTTTTAGAAAAAATATTATCTTTAGAAGAACAAAAAAAATTGATCACAAATATGTTGGGTTATGACTTTGACATCATCTATAGAAAAGGGAGGAAAAATTTTGTTGCAGATGCACTTTCAAGAAAGGATGAGGATGTGGAAGCATTCTTTTGTGATATTTCTATTATCCAACCAGATTGGATAAATGAAACAATGGATGAATGGAATAAGGACAAAGAAATGTGGGAACTCATTCAAAAGCTACAGAATGTCCCAATTCAAACAATATTGCCAGAACTTGAAGAGGAAGGAAAAATCATATTGGAACCTGGACCAGTCACAGAAAAAAGAATGCGACAACTAAGAAATCGATCAATTTCAGAGTATCTCATCAAGTGGAATAACTTACCCACTTAATATTCCACATGGGAGGACAAGAATTTTATATAGAAGCATCAAGAACTACTCAAGCATTGAGGACAACACTTTTTGAAGATAGTTGAACGCCTTAGAATTTAGCCTATTCGAGAGGGCAACCTCCTTTACATTACACAAATGAACAATTCTTGGATGATACAAATGACAAGACCTCCTTTCTATATATATGAATCTAAGGAGTCATAATATAATCAGATCCAACATAATAATAATAATGTAAGGGCACAATAATAACAATAGTGGTCTTCTATGGGGCACAATAGTAACAATATGGGGACTACATGGGTGCAACAATATAATAAGGAGGTTGTACTAATAACAATAGGGGGTTACACAAGTAGTATAGGGGACTAACATTCCCCTATACTACTAGTGTAACCCCCTCTTGTTATTAGTACAACCCCCTTATTATATTGTTGCACCCATGTAGTCCCCATATTGTTACTATTGTGCCCCATAGATGCCCACTATTGTTATTATTGTGCCCTTTCATTATTATTGTTATGGCGGCTTTGATTATATTATGACTCCTTAGACTCCTATATATAGAAAGGAGGTCTTTTCATTTGCATCATCCAATAATTGTTCATTTGTGTAACGTAAAGGAGGTTTCCCCCTCGAAGAGGCTGAATTCTAAGGCGTTCAACTATCTTCAAAAAGTGTTGTCCTCAATGCCTAAGTAGTTCTTGATGCTTCTGTAGAATATTCTTGTCCTCCCATGTGGAATATTCAGCAGGTAAGTTCTTCCACTTGATGAGATACTCTGAAATTGATCGATTTCGTAGCTGTCGAGTTCTTGATTCTGTGACTGCTCTAGGTTCCAATATGATTTTTCCTTCCTCTTCAAGTTCTAGCAATATTGTTTGAATTGGGATCTTCCACAACTTTTGAATGAGTGGCCACACTTCTTCATCCTTCTTCCATTCATCCCTTGCTTCATTTATCCAATCTTTGTTGATAATAGAAATAGCACAAAACAATGTTCCACATCTCATCCTTCTTGGAGGCATTTGCAACAAAATTTTGCTTCCCTTTTCTATAGATGATGTCAAACTCATAACCCAATATATTTGTGACCCATTTTTTTGTTCTTTTATAGATCATATTTGTTCTAAAAAGTATTTAAGACTATCATGATCCATTTTTACCTTGAAGTGTCTTCCCATTCAGTAAGGTCGCCATTTCTTATGTGCATGTAATATTTCCAACATTTCCTTCTCATAAATAGCTTGCTTGAGATGTAGCAGTAAAAATACCCAATAACCTACATCAAAAAAAATTTCACTACAATGTTGATCTACCTGTTGTTTCATTCGATTTTGCACCAAAGTGGCATTATTCTTTAAAAGTTGGAGAACTTGTTGTTGATGCTCGATGTGATCTTTTACTGCTTGAACCTTTTTCTTCTTGATATGTCCTTCTATATTGAGAGTTTGAGGAGTGGTAATTTCTTCCAATGCTTTACAAGATATGGTCGGATTCATTTCTTGATGGTTGATGTGATCTTTCACTTCTTGAACATTTTTCTTCTTGATATGTCCTTCTATCTTGATAGTTTGAGGAGTGGTAATTTCGACCAATGAATTACAAGAATGGTTGGATTCATTTCTTCTTTATTGATGTCATCTTTCACTTCTTGCACCTTTTTCTTCTTGATATGTCCTTCTATCTCAATAGTTTGAGGAGTGGTAATTCCTGCCAATGCAATTACAAGATATGGTTGGATTCATTTCTTATTTCTTGATGTGATCTTTCACTTCTTGCACCTTTTTCTTCTTGATATGTCCTTCTATCTTGAAAGTTTGAGGAGTGGTAATTCTTGCCAATGCGTTACAAGATATGGTTTGATTCACTTCTTCTTTCTCTGGGGTGGGGTCCCGGCGTATATCCTCTTCTTTTTATGTTTCTTGATCCTTTTCTTCCTCCTCTTCATATTCTATGTAAAATAATTTCTTCTCAGCACACTCATGACCTTTAGTGCATTTGCTATCACAATTGTAACAAAGGCCTTTTTTCTCTTTTTTCTTCTAGTTGTTGTGGTGTAACCCTTGTAGGTTGTGGAAGGCTAGGAGAAACAACACTTCCATCTTTATAGTTGTGAGAGGTATGCTTCCTGGTTTCTATCATTTTGCTTTCCATTATGTCACAAATCCCTTTTACTCTATCCAATTGTTGTGGTGTTGCTCTAAAGAAGGTGTTGCTCTTTGTATCATCATAATGTGCTATCATTTCCTCCGTGAAAATTGACCGTGTAACAAGTTGTTTACGAGAACAAAGCCCTTCATACCATAAAAATTAATCTCGTTCTCAATATGAAGATGCAATACATACATTTTGTAACAGTGGTACACCATGTAGATCAAAATATTTCTCCATCTGAAGTATCCAATTTACCGTATCCTTGCCATCAAACTTCCTCATCTTGCTTTTTCTTGATTTTAGGAGCTCGATCTTGAAACGATTGTAACTCTGTACTTTCAGATCTTTAAGTTCTGAAATTGCAAACTACAGTAGCCCTCTGTGTCCTCTTTCCAATTCCACTAGTCTAATCCAAATTGGATTCTCAAAGGAAGAGTTATGCAAAATCTCCCACAATGACTTGATTAGAGACTAGTTCAGTAGAGCAAACTTGTACGACGTGCCACGAGTCACTATTTCGACCTTTGGCACTAAAAAATATATACAAGAAACTACAATCTGTCCTCTTTCTGTAACTTCTTACGAAATTTCAATCCGATGCTTAGAGAAAAGTTATGATGATTTTCCCCAGGTCACCTGTTTGGAATGTAATTCAGGATTCTGCAAAAAGACCAACTTCCTCAGATCATATCTCCGCAAATATAGCGCGAAAATCTCTGAAATTCAAAAGCGAGCTTCAGCACGATGTCTTCTCAAATGGATTTTTTTTTTTATCTTTTGAAACATCGCAGAAAAAAAGTTATAGCGAAAATGCCACGATGGCCTATTTGGAGCAGTGAAACCCTAGAATCCAAAGCTCTGATACCAAATGTTATGAAACCAGCTCATAAAAAGATAGAAAAGATAGTTGAACACCTTATAATTCAGCCTCTTCAAGGGGGCAACCTCCTTTACATGACACAAATGAACAATTCTTGGATTATACAAATGAAAAGACCTCCTTTCTATATATAGGAGTCTAAGGGGTCATACCATAATCAGAGCCGACATAACAATAATAATGTAAGGGCACAATAATAACAATAG
>APFE031281933.1:35164-55269 GCA_000404065.3 Pinus taeda | reverse complement strand
TCCTTGTTGCCATAATTTTACTTTCCACTATGTAACAAAGCTCTTTTACTCTTTCCAATTGTTGTGGTGTTGCTCTAAATAAGGTGTTTCTCTTTATATCCTCATAATGTGCTATCATTTCCTCCGTGAAAATTGACCACGTAACACGTTGTTTACGTGAACAAAGCCCTTTATATCGCCATTTCTTGATTTTAGGAGCTTGATATTGAAACAACTATAACTCTATAATTTCAGTTCTTCCATTTCTAAAATTGTGACTTGCAGTAGCCCTCTATGTCCTCTTTCCAATGCCACAAGTCTGATCCAAATTGGATTCTCCAAGGAATTGTTATGCCAAATCTCCCACGATGACCTGATTATAGAATAGTTCAGTAGAGTGAACTTGTATGACGTGCCACGTGTCACTGTTTCAACCTTTGGATCTTAAAAATGTATACAAGAAACTACAGTTTGTCCCCGTTCTACAACTTCTTACAAAATTTCAATTTGCTGCTCAAAACAAAAGTTATGACTATTTTCCCTAGGTCACCTGTTTGGAATGTAATTCAGGAGCCTGCAAAAAGGCCAACTTCCTTAGATCATATCTCCGGAATTATAACACTAAAAGCTCTGAAATTTGGACCCAAGCTTCAAACCAATTTCAAACCGAATGAGTTTTTTTATTAGCGTCTGAAACATTGCAGAAAAAAATTTATAGCGCAAATTCCACGATGACCTATTTGGAGCAAGAGAATGCTAGAATCCAAAGATCCGATACCAAATATTATGAAACCAGCTCACAAAAAGATAGAAAAGATAGTTGAATGCCTTATAATTCAACCTCTTCGAGGGGACAACCTCCTTTACATTACAAAAATGAACAATTCTTGGATGATACAAATGACAAGACCTCCTTTCTATATATAGGAGTCTAAGGAGTCATAATATAATTAGAGCTGACATAAACAATAATAATGTAAGGGCACAATCATAACAATAGTGGCTTCTATGAGGCACAATAGTAACAATATGGGGACTACATGGGTACAACAATATAATAAGGGGTTTGTACTAATAACAATAAGGGGTTACACTAGTAGTATAGGGGCCTAACAGGAACCTGGAGTAGTCACAGAAAAAAGAACCTGACAGCTACTAAATCAATCAATTTCAGAGTATCTCATCAAGTGGAATCACTTACCCACTGAAGATTCCATATGGGAGGACAAGAATTTTATACAGAAGCATCAAGAGCTACTCAACTGTTGAGGACAACACTTTTTGAAGGAGAGGGGCATGTTAGGCCCCTATACTACTAGTGTAACGCCTTATTGTTATTAATACAACCCCCTTATTATATTATTGTACCCATGTAGTCCCCATATTGTTATTATTGTGTCCCATAGAATCTCACTATTGTTATTATTGTACCCTTACATTATTATTGTTATGTCGGCTATGATTATATTATGACCCCTTAGACTCCTATATATAGAAAGGAGGTCATGTCATTTGTATCATCGAAGAATTGTTCATTTATGTAATGTAAAGGAGGTTGCCCCCTCAAAGAGGCTTAGTTCTAAGGCATTCATATATCTTTTCTATCTTTCTGTGAGCTGGTTTCATAACAGTCAAACCTTAAATAATTCTTAAAAGGCCCAAACACACTTCTAGGGGTTGCAACTTATGAGTAATGTCTAAGCAGTGCCAACACTATGTATCCCTATCATGTTTGCCTCTGTGGTTTGTAAAACTATGTTGTCGTGATGGTTATAAAAAATTAACAAGCATATGTTTGTAAGATAAACGCCTCTAGATAAAAAGTGAAAAAATGCTGTAGCCAAATCATAAAAAAATATTTAGTCATCCATGCATTAGGATGTGCAACCACAGATATTCCTTGCTCACAATTCTTAACATGGTTCTTCATATTTTTATTTTCCTAAAACAAATATAGCCTAAACAATGATAAACCAATTGTAATTTCATAACAAAATATAGTTATCCACGTTGTTGTTAGGAAACACTTTGGCACATTTTCACTCATTCTCTTAGCATTTATCCACATCCCACAATTCCTTCCAACTTGAAAGGAAACTCGTCACAATTGCATATATATTTTGTAAACTGTATGAGTGATATTTGTATGCCTTGGATAGAGTGTAATAGAACTTGGTCAGAATTCTAGGGTGTAAATCCATAGCTTTGTCTCTATTTACGATTTCAATTGTTCATAATGATAGCTCATTTGCCCTTTTTACAATTTCCTTTTCAAAATGAGGAGAATGCTCATTTGCCCTTTCTACAATTTCCTTTTCATTTCTGGCTTTTTATTTTATTAAAATTATTATTTTTTTCAATTTCCCTCCTGTTTAATTTTTTTTTTCTTTCATTTTTACCTCTTACATTATAAAAGCTAGCATAAGCTGAAGTGAGAAAGGAAATTGCTATGAAAATACAAATGACCAAAACTAGGAGAACTCGCATTTGCCCTTTTTATAACTTCTTTTTCATTTTTGGCCTTTTATTTTATTAAAATTATTAGTTTCTTCAATTTCCCTCATATTTAAAAAAATATTATTTTTTTCATTTTCCCCTCTCATTTTATAAAAGCTAACATAAGCTGAAGTAGGAAAGGAAATTTCAAAGTGAGTGAATGATAATGATAGGTTGTTTAAAGATTACATAAGTTTTTTAATTAATTTGTAAAAATATAATAGATGATTTATGCAAAAAGGTCTATGGATAATGTAATAACATGATCTTTAAGATGATTAAGAGTATTTTCACATACTTTAAACAATCTGAAGATAAGGGTTTTTTGAATTGGTCAAATATTATGAGTAGTGATAAGATTGGTAGTACAAGTACTAATATCGCCTTGTTTTGGACAATTAGAAGGGCCCTCCTAAGTAGGACATGGCTATGGGTGTATTGTCTCTAACTAATTCTTTCAATTTGAGAGTTAATGTTTAGAAAAGCGAACATCTTCCTGTGTGCTTGAACCCTCTATACCTATTGATAGAAGGTGATGTTCAAGGAGTGCATAAGGAACATGTGTTTTTCTTGGCCTCTAAGGAATGTTTTTGGTTCATTGGAAATAGTAATGATGTAAAGCCATTAGAAGTTGAGGAAAAATGTGTTCTTAGTTATGGGGAATATATTGCAGTCAACCAAATCCTTGACCTTTCAAGATGCACTTTGGCATGAAATTTTATTGGCAAGAGGGTAGAGATGGACTACTTTCTGAGATAGATAAAGTAGAGTCAGAGTTCAAGTTTATGCTATATACTAGCAACTCACATAGTAGCAAGGGAGATGCATTCTTTTTGCCTTTTGGAACAAAGAAGGTGTAGTTTCTATATCAAATGAAGTTTGGTTTGTGGATAGGTCTTATTTTCCTATAAAACCCCACCACTCCTTTTTTATGCTAGGGATGAGACCATGCCAGAGACCCTAGTATGGATAAAACTTCTTGGACTCCCCTTGGAACGTTAGACTATTCAAGATTTATGCATAATTGTAAACAAGAGAGGAAAAAGTATTCTCATGGATGACGTATTTGTTTCTAAAAGATAAAGGTCAATTGTAAGGATATTAGTTTATATTTATGTAACTATAGGTCTTTATGAGACAACTGAATTGATTATTAAAAAAATGCAAGTGTTCTTTACAAACACTTTCCCAACCCCCGATCAATTTTCACATTTTTTATGTTCTACATGGTGGCCATACTTGTTGGTCCTTCATTTTGTCATAGTAAATATGACTTGTAACCTTTGCCAATTAACCAAATAGTATTTATATTATAAATGTGACTTTAAATTTAATTTATTTATTAAAGATAATTCAACCAACTAATTATCCTTCCAACTCCTCGTGTTTTGTAAGCTTATATCTTGTAGTGCTTTGAAGTTAGAATATTTTGTTTTGATGGTGGTGTTTGATTATGGATTTGTGGAAAAATCTAGAGTTCCCCCCCCTCCTTAAGCCATCTTATGTGAGATTTTTGGCACCAGAGAAATTATTCCTAAATGAAACCTTCTTCTAATTGAGTGAGAAGCTCACTTTCTTCCTCAACTAATTTTTCAAATCAACCTTCAAGAATAATGCATTGTTGGACTTATTCCATGTGATCCTTTAATTCCTATTTGATTTGGTGGATGTTCCAAAAATATTCTCTATTCCATTTTTTTGTTTGAGCTTTTAAGAACTTTATTTTCTATTATAATTGGTGCATAATTGAGTCGAGTCAAGGAGTGGCTTCCTACCACCATTATTGGGAATTTTCCAAGAAGGAAGGATCCCTAAGAAAATTGCTTTCAAAGCGAAAGGGTCTATTTTTGGGGCTTTCTTTGATATTTTCTTCCAAGCTTACATGCCAATGATATGATATGCAACAGGGAAGGATTAAAATCTCCACAAAGGTCTCATTGTCCCAAGGATATTTTGAGACCAAAAATATGTCAAATCTGGAAGTAATTTGAGGGCAGCCACCTTTTCAATTATTCCAAGTAAATATCCCATGTATAGTATCTGCATATGTGGCATGCAGGTCTTGCATAAGGCCCAGGAAGAGCTACACATCAGAGTCCAATTATTGCAAACCACCTTTTTTCTTCCATCAATTTAATGATGTGGAAGTTACCCACTATTATCCATAGGTATTTTAAAGATATGGAGTGGAGATCATTCAATAGAGCTAGACCACTTGCATTTGTAATTCTACCTATTAACTTAAAAATTTTGAATTGAAAATGACCTGAAAGAATGCACGGGGCTATAGTTAGATTGGTGATGCTACTTTCCATGGGATTTCATATAAGAGCTAGCCTTCCTAGTTTTCCTTTTGCATCCAATTCCACTGAAGCACTACCTTTCTAACATTTCTCTAGGATTTCACTTACACGATCATTGGAGAATTTTGTTTTTTGTAATGTGAGTACTATAGGGATTTCCTTATGTTTTTAACTTTTTGGGAGCCTCAAATTTCCTTTTTAGTTGAGGCCCCTAATGTTCCATGTGATTAATTTCACTAAGAATCATGGGGAACTGAGTGGAATACATCCCTCATGAGAGCCATCTTACTTGAATTGGCTAGCATCTCGTTCACTTCTCGTATGAGGTTTTTGTTTCTTTTTTCCTTCCTTGTGGTGCTTTGAGGGTTCTTTGAACTTATGGGTTTGGATTCCATATATTGAATAACCTTATCTTTGAGAGGTCATCCCTTTATGATTACAGAGTTTTAAGTAGGGCTGATGCAACATCTACACCATTTGTTCAGGATTGTTTACAAATATTTTCCTTTTAGCTCTTCTACCATGCTTGCCAAGGTTGCTTCTTCCACATACATTTCTTTTGCTTCATCCTAGGTATCTCCTGGAATTTTTTTTCTTCTAGTTTGTCTTCTCGTGTCTCTTCTTGGCTAGTTTCTGGTGCCTTTCTTTTGATAGAGCTTTGATCTATATTTGGATCCACAAAGTTTATTTCTTGTGATGGGTTATCCACATGTACACCATTTTTTCCGTTATTGTTTGTAAATTTTTCCTTTTAGCTCTTCTACCATGCCTGTCACAGTTACCTACTCTACATCCATTTCTTTTGCATCATCCTCCATATCTCTTGGAATTGTTTCTTTCTTTTTGGGTTATTTGTTCATGGCCCTTCTTCGATGGATTTTGGTGCTTGCCTTTCTTTTGATAGAGCTTCAATATGTATTTGGATCCATAGAGTTCACTTTTTGTATTTATTTATCTGACATTTCCATGTCCTCATCTAAGATAGTTTATTTGTTATTTTATTTATCAACTTCAATTGCATGAAGCAAAAGAGATATTGGGAGAAAAAGTTAAGGAATTTGGAAAATTGAAAGCAATTGTTGAAGAATTAATGGAATGAAAAAGTAACATGAATGTGGGTAAATAAAATGGTGGAGTTAATCCAAAACCATCAAACAATGTAAGAATTACATGTGTAGACTATTTAATTTTTTATATATGTTTGACATATGTTTGACAATAAGTTTGAGTTTGACCTTTGTTTTCTCCTCTTAATCTTCCTCATAGCCCCACATATGTTGAGAGTATTTGTGTAATCATGTTTAGAAGAAATCCAATACTAAAGAATGAGGTAGTATTCTCACCAAATGCAAAAGGGAGATCCAATTATAAGATGACCTTGGTTAGCTTTGTATTGAAGGAGCAAAAAATGGGGTCAAAAGGGGATGAACCTAGATATGGATAGCTTGAAGATTGTGTCATTCGTGTAGTTGAGGATTGCTTGTGTCAGTTTAAGATATACTTGGAACAACTTGGAGATGAACCTTACTTTATTCCTATGAACTTATATGCACATTTGGACATTAGAAGAACATATTTTTCCCCTTTGAAAGAAAATATGTAGAAGATATTTGGGAGAAATGTGACTATCCATAAAATGTGGATCAAATTTAGAGAGTTTGTGGCTCTTTTCCTTGGACCCTACTATTTCTTGGAGGTTGTATTTGGAGGGGTTAGTAGACAAAAACCTAATATGACCAAGAATATTAGTTTTGGAGCACCTATTTATTTGGGAGAAATGCTTAGGGGTTCTAGGATTTAAGGGGTTTAATGTTTTAGGAATCAAGGGTAAAGGGAAAAGGGTTAGGGCTTAGGGGTTAGGGGGTTGAGTGCCATGGGGTTGAGGTCTATATGGGTTAGAAGTTAATGGCTTAGTGCTTAAGGTCTTAGTGGGAGCCTATGTGTAGCCCTTTGATGGATGAAAGAGGCTACTAGAAGTCAGATTGGAGCTTAGGGATTGGCCAACCTAGAAGAGTAGATTGGATCATCCCGTGTTCATTGAAGTAGAAGCGATTTGTAGCAATGATAAGTGGAAACCCTCCTGGAGACTCTATGTGTTTTCCTTTGATGGACTAAGGGGCAGCTAGAGAGAAGAATGGGAATTAAGTACCAGCAGGACAAGATATAACAAAGAGTATGCAACATGATTATCATTTTACCTTGTATTCCATAGACTATTGTATTATTCAGATTGGTTTAATATAATAGAGATTGGGTTGTACATATTTGTACAATATTTTTGTAAAAATTTGTGTATACTTGTGCATGTGTGATTTACTATTATTTATTTTCCGCAGTGCAAAGTAGCTTTTGTTGAGATTCTAAGATTCTAAGATTTTATCCTAGACCCAAGATCATGGAAATTCAATAGTATTTGCTAGTTAGCTAGAAGTAGCCTATGCACATGGATTGACGGAATTAGATGAAGGGTCTTGCAGGTGTTTAGAGCTTAGGACAAGCAAAGAAAACTATATTGGTTTCTAGTGAAACAAATTTGTATTGTAAGAGATCCATTGCTTATTTTCTATCAATAAAATTCTCAATCAAGGATAAGGTTTTCCCAGTTGAGTTCCCTAGAAAAATTGTGTTTTGCGATTGTGTGCCTGTTATTTAATAATGTTCTATTTTGTTGAAATTAGTAGAGAAATTGTGTGTCTTGGTGTTACAATTTAGTTTTATAATTGTTCACTACAGAAGTTCAAGGATTTTTTGCATGGTATTCGAGCAAGGAACAAAGTAAAGACCAGCATAAGTTGATCCATATATCACAAGAAGCAATGCAATCATAGGAGAACTTTTGAAGAAACCATAGCCTCTTGATCAATCAACATCACCATTGAATTTCCAAAAATGCTTGAAGATCATAATTCCATAGGAATGCCCAGTCTTTCTAATCACAAAAAAATATAATTTAATTTATAAACTCTTGTCAACCCTAACCCTCTCTTCTTCTCCATAATTCGATATACAAGTTTAAATTCTTTGAAATTTTAACAATAAAATCATAGAAATGAGATCAGAAAAATACCTTTCAAACATATCCATACACCTTCGAGTTCTTGAAGGTTGCAATTTTATCCATATGCGAACAACATATTTTCTGCTCTAAATTGCAGCGAAAACCTCCAAATCCAAATCAGGAGAATAATATCTCAATTAAAGCTCGTAAAAGAGCAAATTGATCCAGGTGGATGTTGGTGGCCACCCACCTATCCCATTTGGACCCCCACAACTGTCTCTTTCAGCTTTTTCAATTTCCTAAATTGTTGCAAAGTTTACTATTTTTAGCAGTTTTTTGGGTCCTGAACTTCTGGAGCCGTTTTGAGGCCCTAAACGATGTTTTTTTAGGAAATCTAGGGGCAACATGGGTCTAGGAACCGATGTTTCCCTTCCCAAAGTAGCAGTGCTCGAATAGATCTTTGTAACGAGCTATTGTATATGTCAAACGGAGATCGTATACCAAAGTTACGACCCCGGGAAATTGATGTACCAATTTACCCAAACGGGGCCCACAATTTGGCGTTTCATCTTCTAGGGTTAGGTTTTCGAATGTGAAGGGTTTTCCATTGTTTCTCAACATTAAATAGGCCTTCGAGCCTCATTGTAACACAGTTCAGAGGCATGTAGCCGCCACATCTCTTCTCAGAGATAAGCTACCGTCGCCCTAGCTGGTTTATTTTCAACTCTGTTTGTAAGCATATTAGCATATTTCAGTGTTTTCCATTAATGAAATGAAGTATTATTTCCACTGCATCTTTGTGTATATGGTTATCTCTGTATTTTGTTGCGTTCCTGTTTGAGTCCGGATCACGAACACAAAAATGCTCAATCACATCCAGCTTTTAATGCATTTCACTAGGGTAAAAAAGCTCAATATACCCTACTATCTTTTCTGAAGCATTGATAAGATGACCTATATTGTCCAGAAAAGAGAGTATGAACATCAAATGAAGAGTCTCTTTCATCATTCCCTCATTAAAATCATAGTCCTTTATCATCTCAAGGAACTCAACATTGTTGGTCAAACCAATTTCAGATAAAGGGAGACTTTGGGTTGGGCACAAAACTATTTTGCCAATGACTTGGTTGGGTTCCCAAGTCACAAAAATAGTAAATCTATCTATGAGGGCATGACAATTAGGGAGTGCCAAGGCGTGCCAAGGTGTGCCTAGATTCTAGTCAAAGTAGATATCAAAGATAATTTATTCAAGGCCATTGAATTGGTTTACGAGGAAAAAGTCTAAACCCATAACATTGATTATTGGAAAATCTCATTTCATTATTTCAATTGTTACAAAGTTGCACATGTTCATACCTAGTGGTTAGAGTTGAAGGCACTTTTCTCCGACAACAAGTGAAGTTGGTGTAATCTCTTTCTTTTTCCCAAGGGTTTTCACTGTCTTGGTTGTCAGACAGTGGGTCATGTCAACAATTAATTACATCCCACCATAGTTTCGAATGGAAGTTGATATTGTTAATTATGAGCCCAATAATGTCCATATGAGGCATTCAAATCCTATCCTGAATTTACAGGTGACACTTCATTGTCTTAACAGATCATCTCAAACCAAATCATGAGGTGTTTCCAAGATGGATGGTGTTCCAAGGTAGATATTTAATTTGAGCATGAGTTGTCCAAGGTTGTTTTCGTTTTGAGTAAAAATAGTAGTGGAAAGGAGCTAAGCTCTCATTCCAGCTTTGAGGTAGTAACTATCCCTAAGTCTCAACCAAAATCCCTTTCATTTAAGATTTTTAAGCCTCTTTTGGTCCCCCATAGTTCCATAGCTTTGTCTAAGCCAAAGCTCTATGTTAGAGTGAAACACGATAAGTTTTCAATGGTCATTGGTAAGGATATCAGGTTCTAGGATATCCCAAACTTGTTAGAAACTACTTTGGTAGGAAGATTTTATGGTAAGATAGTGCAAAAGGCATCTCTCACTACATGGGTTTTAGACAATTGGATGTCAGCCCTAGGTTATATGTCAGTTTTCCATGGATTTGTTCGCAGTTGGATAGGCTTTCAATTTTCGCTGAGGGTGGACTATAATAAGATGAAGGAGACAGAATGGGATTGGGGGCAATTGAGCCTAGTCTTGGAAACATGGTTGGTGGATTTTGATCATGCTCACAAACATATCTTGGTGAAACAACTTTGGGCTATATTTTCGAGCCCTCCCTTTGTCTTCTAGACAGAGGAGGCTCTTCACACTATTGGCAAGAAGCTTGGTAGATTTATTTCTATGGACCCTAATTGGTATGTTTTGATTAATAGGCATTGGGTTTGGATTCTAGTCAAAGTAGATATCAAAGAGTGTTTATTCAAGGCCATTGAATTATTTTACAAGGAAAACGTCTTGACCCATAAGATTGATTATTGGAAAATGTCATTTCATTGTTTCAATCATTACGAAGTTGGACATGTTCAAACCCACTAGTTAGATTTGAAGGCTCCCATTTTGAGGAAAACGAGAATTTAGAAGTAACTTAGAAGCAAGTTTGAAACCAAAACTACAATTTCAAATTATCAAAAAGTTCATGTCAGGTTGGAACCTGTCCTTAAGGTTTAGCAAGAAGTTCAAGTAAACATTATGCCTCCTTCTGCTAAGATTAATCCCCCTTCATATTCTTCTTTGGTTTTATCTCTTCATATAAATTCTTTTACTTTGATGGATTTCCCTATTATTTTGCATTCTCCTCTCCATATTCCCTCTATTTTCCTTGCCCCTTCTATTCCTAATTGTATCTCGCCCCCTTTGACCTTGAATTGTCAAGCCTCCCTAAAGAGGTTAAAATTGTAGTGAATAAACCTATACGTTCAAATTTCCCCAGCACTCTCAAGCCTAAGGTTAGACTAATACAATAATATTTATCGAAAGGAGGATTAGATTCAAAACCACAAATATTAAATGCAATAGGTTGAAAATCTCACCTTCTTAATGCACAACAAAAATCACGACAAAATATTAAACGGGGAAAAGGAAAAGGAAGATGAAATACCTTTCATAGAGGTTGGGAAAAAATAGGACTTGCAGGAGGCAAGCCTACGATTGCAATAAGGGGTTGGGAAAAAGCAGTTTTAGATAAAGGGAGACTTTGGGCTATGCACAACACTATTTTTTCAATGACTTGGTTGGGTTCCCAAATTGCAAAAAAAGTAAGACTATCTATCAGGGCATGATAACTAGGGAGTTCCAAGGTGTGCTAGGGAATGACAAGAAGTGCTAACACATGTGAGACAGTTCCAAGACATGTTAGGCGTGACAATACATGAAAAGATGTGCCAGGTTCTAGAGTGTGGCACCAATGCATGTTAGGGAGTGCTAGGGAAACACAAGGGAGCACTAGTTTCAATTGCATGGAAATGAATGAATAAGAGTGTGTGATAGGGAGTGTTAGCGAGTTCCAAGTATGCTAAGGAGGATCAACCCCACCAAATTTAAGCACACTAACCCAAGGATAATGCAAGGATCTAGTGATCCAAATTGCAACCAGATACAAAACCCATTTCAAAATACTCAACCCATATGATTTCTAAGGAAATACATGTGTCAAATACCGAGTTCAGTGAAACCAATTCCAAGAAAAAGAAACAACCCATTTTAATTCTAAGGAAAATATGTGTTGGAGCTACAAACCTGTATTTTTGTCGACCCCTGGCATATCTGCCTAGTACTTGGTCTTACATGTATCTAAGGGTTACAATATGATAGTGTTGATGAACCCTCCTATGGATCTTGAAGTTTTTTTTTCAAATATTCAAAATCAACCCCCATTGACATAAAATCACCAAATAAACGAAATAAGATCTTTAATCTTAACATATCATATAACTATTATATAATACTTATATATAATTATACAATATATTATATAGATAGATAGATAGATAGATAGATAGATACTATTGGGGGTACAAAATCAGGTATTCAGAACCCAAAGTGTGAATACGGAAAATTGATGATTGATGCTAGAAGTCCAACAATAAGAAGTTGGGTTTCTCGCAACTGAGATTCCAAATCAAAACAAACAATCTCCCTGAGGGATTAGAACAGAGACAAATCAACGTGTTTACTAATCCAAAATATATGGGATTTTGATGCAAGTGCTAATGTCGACTCTTGACTTACCCGACTATCAGTTACAACAAAGTTCAGATTGCAGCTGTTGTTGACGATTTTGTCAGTGTGGTACACGATAGCATTGGATGTTTGGTGTCTCAATTAACTAAGCTACGAAAACTTCGATTGGATCCCTGTGTTGGTATGGATTGAAGTTAGAGTTTTTTTATGAAGCTGTTGTGACCTACAACAACCCCCCATTTCATATAATTATTATTCTCAAAACTATAATGTGAAATGGGTCCCTTTTTAATTTTAATTGGTATCAACTTAGTGTTACTCAAAAGGGTCCGAAAACAAAATAAAAAACATTACTAAACCTTTTTGATAAACCAATTAAAGGTCTTATATATATATATATATGATTAATTTTTTATCATTGCGATAAAGCAATCGCAAGATCGCATATCGCAATGACAAAGGAGGCATAACTTAAAGACCCATTTGTTTTCTCCGACGCGACAACTCGCAATAGGCTATCAGATATCGGCAATAATAAGTTGGCTCAACAAAATTCCTTTTCGCTCCGATGCGATGCGATATCGCTATCGGCGATCGGCGATTTACCATGCATGCTTTCAAAGTGCCCAATTAATACTCCCGACGCGATGCGATATCGCTATCGGAGATCAGGGATTCCAAATGCAACCAATGTAACGATTTAAGATTTCCCCGATGCCCGATTGTGATAAGGCCAAAAGCGCGAATTTCAGAAAACCTTAAAGCAAAGTTATTACGATTAATTCGTATTAAAAGCCTTATCTTCCTAATAGCCATTCATCTCCGCTCAACTGCCAAAACATCCAAGGCACGCTTAAACAAATCATTTGGCCAATAATCGATATGATGGGCATTTAAAGGATTGATAGGTCTTAGCGGCCATTTAATGAAATAGTAAGCCTAAAAATCTTTTCACAGATTGTATGCGAGGCCACCTTAAGTTAATCATTTGTCATGCATTGATCGATATATATCTCGCTCATATTCGGTTTTGCACTATCAATTTTCTGTATTACGTTCATTTTCACTCCTGTGCAAAACTCTTCTGAAGTAACGAATTCAAGCAGAATCGGGAAGAAGTCTAAGAAAACTGCAATTGCTTCCGCTTCGCCGGCCACAGGACAACCCATCGCTGATCTAGGAACTAAAAAGAAAGGATTGATATCGGATACTACATGTCTAGGACTCGGCAGAACTACTTGGCAAAGTACCTATAATTTGATTGAGGTTGAAGAACCAGAGAAGACAGTAGTACAAGCCTCAGCAGATAGCACTCGAAAATCTGATGCTACTCTAAAGGACTTAGCCAACTCTTTCCTTCATCGGATAGCTGCTCGGGAACAAATTCTCCCATATACGGATGTAGTGAGATGGGCAATTCAGGAATTCCCAATCACAGAGAGAACCTTCAATACCAGAGATGGGAGAATCTTTGGTTCATTTCAAGCAGATGATTTGAGGCAAATGTATCATTTTCCTGAACCAGAGAAGAAGTACAACACGGCATTTCTGGAGAAATTCTGAGATGAGAATGAGGCTGAATCCGAACCCATTCGGGAATGGAGGCAAAATCCAGAAAAACACAAGCATGAATCTTCGGGTAAGTACTCGGTTGATTCTCTGTGCTCT
Source organism: Pinus taeda (assembly GCA_000404065.3). NCBI lineage: Eukaryota > Viridiplantae > Streptophyta > Pinopsida > Pinales > Pinaceae > Pinus > Pinus taeda. The sequence goes on along the minus strand of APFE031281933.1, from coordinate 41,705 downwards.
CCTTATTGCTATGCTGGGATAATGATGTGTAGGTTGTGGGGGTTGCATGATTCCGCTAATTGTACTATAGAAATGGTTCCCTTGATGGAAGCAGCATGTAATGGTGAAATAATGGATTGGGCAACTATACTGTCTGATAAGCTAGCTACCGCAGTTCTTGATTTTAGAACCAAATCTCGCGTCACTGAAAGGCTTATTCCCCCACTCTACTATAGTGCTTATATGCTAGACATCCTGTGTTTTAAATCTGAATTTCCTGTGCTCGGATGGAGGTGGACTTCACAAGACCCCACGCCCATTCACATATACCATCAGAAATTTTGGAAAACTTACTACAAGCACCATTTATACCAAATCTGCAACGGCTTTATGTTGCCCATTCATCATTCTATCTTTAATAAGCCTACCCCTAAGATTTTCTACCAAGCAGGGATTGATTTGACATCAATAGGAAGTTGGTTCGGGGAGGAAAAGTTTACTTATATCAGAATTTTTGGCAGTCAAGCCAAACCTCACGTTCTTCCTTTGTACATACCTGATAAACTGCTGGCCAGGGAGATAGCCTATCAGATTATCTCCGAAGGAGTTACACAAACTCTAAAAAAGAATAAGAAGCAGGTCTTGCCCTCTTTTCCCCTGAGATGTGGTATCTACACTCTACATGATTTCAAACATGCAGAGAAAGAATCTGAAAAAATAAAGGCATTAACTCTAGCAACTCTCCCTAGTAGGCGATTTGATCCACGCAAAGTCGCCTATAATGCACTTGAACAGGCCAAATTGACCAAGTTTGAGCATAAAGAAGGTATGTTTTATGACTTGTTCTCATCAGCCGAGTTAATGTACCAAGTTAAATCGCTGGCTATAATCGAATACAAAGATGAAGGATTAGTTGAATTCAACAGACTTAGAGAACAGAGGTTGCAAACTCTGCCTCTAGACTTGTTAGTGACAACCCCAACAACAGAATCAAGCGAGCCTAAGAAACGACTTATTAGAGAACCTCATGTTACATAAAAGCAACAGGAAGAAGTGCATATGAAAAAACAAGAGGAGACCCAGGCGAAAGAGAAGGAACAGAGCAGTATTAATGTGAATGAAAATACTGAAATTGACCCAAAATTGCTCCAGGAATGGTAGCAATTCAATTCAATTATCGGTAATCTTGAGAGCTCTAAATATGACGAGACATCAAAATAGGTTAATACATAGGAGGCAACTTCAAAACACGTTTCAGGTGAAACCAACGTCCTACCCAGTTCAAAAGAAGTAGAGATAATCCCAAAGGATCCTTCCGACCAGGTTATTTTAAAGAAAGAAGAAATTCCTCCCTTAGGTGTCTTTTATAGCCCGAGACACAAAGCTGTGGTGAAACGACAGAGGAAGAGGAGAAGGATTGATCAACCTTCCCTATTCTCAGAACTAACAGTAACGGGCAATGTGCTTTGGAAAGAGGAATTTGACCCCTCTGACGATTTAACAAAACTATCACAATGTGCTGGAGCCTATTCGGCGGCGACAATAGACAAGGCATCAGAGGTGAGCAGTTTATTGAAAACAAAAGACCAGGAGATCTTTTCACTACAAGCACAAATATCAGAAGCACAGAAAAAGGCGGAGCAGGCAGAACAGCAATTGGTAATACAACAACAAATAAATAACTAATTGACTAAACAATTGTAGGAAGAGAAACAAAGGATTGATGACAGCCCAGTTCAAAAGCAGAAGGAGCTATCTGAGGCATTGGCGCAACTAAAAGCATCGAATGAACAAATGCTGAAGTCAAAAGATGAGCAGATTGCTCAACTATCAGCCCAGCTATAGACAACAAAGAAACTTCCAGAGATAGATGAATTCAAAGTAGAGGCATTACAGATAAACAAGGGATTGATAAATCAGATAAAGCTTTTATGTCAACAAATCGCCCAGGCGGAACCATTATGCGATTTAACGACATCAATAAGTGAGAAATCGGAAAAAGCTAGAACAGACTTGGATCAAGCCGAAGAAACTTTAACCAATTTTCTTGAATGGCAAGATACCGATCAGGGACAAGCAGCTAATTTACCAAGGATTTTAGAATCGAATAAAGATATATTATTTACAGAATGGCAGTCTCAGTTAATGAAGGCAGAAAGAGCAATTTCAAGATGCAAATCAACCACTAGTAATTTGGTTGAATTGATTAATAATACTCTTTACTTGTCTAACATGATCTCTCAATGTACTCCAGGTAAATTGACAGCAGCTAAAACATTGGAGCAGTCATGTTATCCAGAACTAGAGAAAAATAGAAGATTAATCGCAGGAATTAACAGTTTGACATGGGACGCCTATTGGTTCTTTTTAGTCAAACCGCACAGCTAGAGAGCCGCCCTCAAATGCGTTACAGATGCAATCAGTTATATCATTCCCGATATTCAGTATGCCACCTATGCCGCCCAACTCAATTCTCGCCTCAACAGACCACCCGAAGTGGAGCCAATGCTTGCGATAAGTCAGCTCAGGTTTAAAGGTAAACAGCCTGAATGATGATTCATTCCGCTGACTGCCAGATCACTATGAAGGAGATGTTTAACATCAATTGATACCAATTAAGTAGGATTTCAGTTTCATAGATATTTAGCTTAGTTTAGTATTTATAGACCCTTTCATGTATTTAGAAAGGGTCGTAAAGTTTTGTATATGACTTAAACCCTGAAGTTGCACTATTGTACTTCAGGGATATTCTTTTATAAAACTGGACCAATCATTCTGATTTTGATAAGGAAGCTTTTATGCAAATGTGCACTACTCTTTTTGTTTGAAAGTATTTCTGCGTTGAAGGAAGAATTTCAAATAGCGATTGATATTGGGATTGATTAGCAGCTCATATGGTACTATTATCTATGTCTGAACTCATTGTTTTTATATGAATTGTCATTTGATCGCTCTTGCTATTATCGGATATATATATGTGTTTTAACACCATTCTTTATTCATTCCACTATTGGTTGTTTATAGTATGCTTTTCTTCTAATCGTGTATGTATGGATGATATAAATGATAAGTGGAGCAATCTTATGTTAATCACTTTGTTTAACTATTTAAATGAAGTAATCTTTGAATGAATAAATATCTATGTTTATTTGATAGAGTCATCTATATGCCTGTCAATAGACAAAGATCATCAAATGCTGCATTTCCAAAGAATAATTGTTCCTGGGATTAGTATTAGTTCTTTTATTTTGTTGATATATTAATTTATTCGCCTATCATTAGATTAGATAACCAATAACTCATCCACCCCTTTTATTCATTATTGGGAAACTGGTCGCATTATATCCAGTCGGAGCCACTATCCCAAACGGAAAAGGAGTTGTATTAAGGTCCGGACCGGGTGGTTATCCCCCAATGTTGATACAATGATTTTCGAGGCATCAATAGATACATATGTTGTACTTGATGGCAACCCACTCATCTCAGATGATAAATTATAGTGCAACAGAGTTATTTTTTGGTTCCGCAGGTGCACAGATCAAAAGTTGCGGTCATCGGAAGGCTGCGTAGGAGAACCGTTGAAAAGGTGCAGATATGTTCATAGGTCTCCCACACAAAATGTGCAAACCTAAAGTTCACATGCTTTCATGCAAAGAAAAGCGCACGATCATGGGAAATCTTATGGTTGGTTCATGGTATTAGTCTGATAGTTTTTGATCCTATGGTTTTGGTCCGTGGTATTGCATCCAAGAGAGTTGAACCCAAGTATTGGGTCCGTGGTATTGTTTCTCAATGGTTTTTGTCCATGGTTTTGAGTGAGGCCTAGCCTATAAAAAGGAAAGGAGATCATTTCGCTATATACAAGAGTTGAAAATCTTAAGAAGAGCAAGATCGGAATTTATGATAATCAGTTGGTGAGACATAGTTGAATCTGAATCAAGGAGAAATCAGAGCATTATAAGTCAGATCTACTGAAGAGTTGGGATCCCTTTGACGCATGAACGGATCTGTGATTTTGACAGTCTGAGGTATGTTTGAGAACTGATAAACTGTCTAAATCTGAAGGTGTGCAGAAGCGGCAATGACACAGTTCGGAGGTGCATAGCACCAGAGAAGAAGCAGGTGCGAAGGTGCGCAGAACCAGAGAAGAAGTAGGTGTGGAGGTGCACAGTTGAATCGGTGGAGCAGGTGCAGAGGTGTGCTGAACAATAGACAGTGCAGATGCAGAATTGCACAGACGCATCACGCAAAAGTGCGGATATCTACAGGTTTCCTTTGGTGAAGTTGCGGACCTTTCCTGAAATATATTTTAGCTTGTCTTTTATCTGTTTCTGCAGAGATCTGGGTTTAAATTGGTGTTTGGTTACTAGTGTCATTTTCTGGCTACTGCATTCTGAGAAGTTATTTGTTTAAAGGAGATTGGGTGATGCACATGTACTTGATGTTTTGGATCCAATTTGAAAATTTATGAAACATGGTCCTTGGAAGAAAGAGAAGGTAGTAGCTTTCTGTAGGTCAGCACCTACATATTAGTATCTTAGCTAGTACAAGAGCTAAGGGGGTTGTAGCTCCCTTCCAGGAGAAGCTTGAAAACAAGAGAGGATTGTAGCTCTCTGCAGGTTGCAGCCTACGTACTGGCAAAGGACTGCACCAGTACAAAATCATTGTGAAATGAAGTTTCTAATTGAAAGAAGATATACACATATTGCGGTAGGTGTTTTTCACCCACATTGGGTTTCCACCTTATATCTGGTGTTCTTTGGTGTGACTATCTATGTTTCTTGTTCCTGTTTATTATTATATGGTTCTCACATACAAATTAATGGTTAACATCTAAAGAATAAATTACATTAAAATCTGGAAGGTATATGCAAGTTTCATTAGTCAGATCTAAAAGTGTTTATTGGAAAAGATTTGATAATACTAATTCAACCCCCCCTCTGAGTATTATTTCCAACAGATACAACTATTATTGGACATGAAGTATAGTTATCACTATATATAGTTTCATTTCAACTAGTGGGCACTAACGGCCACCTCCTGTCTATATTGAAATGAGGAATGGATAATGCTTGTTTATTTGCTAGTTACGTAACTATGCTTTAGTAGATCATGCATATATGGGCATATGTCATTATGCATTCATTCTTTCAACTATATTCCATACAATATTTGTCATTTTCACCAATTAGGAGGGGGTGGAGGTTTTCACATATTTCCCTAATCATTTTGCCCCATGAGGAGGCAGAGTTTTGAGCGCTCTTCCCTCTTTCTATATGGTTTTGAATTCTATGCAGCCATTCTTATCGTTCTTTAGTTGGTTCACCACTCACTAGCTATGGATTGTTTAGTTAGACATATACGTCATTATTAGATACGAGTTAGTACCTTATGTATAGGGTTGGTCCCACCAAGCCCAGTACCATATTATTTCTTATTTACTTGGTACCATCCCACCTGTAAGGATTATATATGCCTCTCTTTGCTCAGTCCCACCATAGTTCATCTTATTGGACCTAGCTGGTGCCATCCCACTTGGTCAAGGCACCACTCACTAGCTATTTATTTTTTCCAGGACATCCTTTAGATTTTGTTACGTCCTTATTTAGTTAGCTGATTACACTGTCTATGGTTACGTTCCTTCCTTAGTGAAACTTACCACTATGATAGATAGTTACCTCTATCTAATTCTAAGAAGGCTATTTAGTTGAGGAGTCCCCCCTTTATCATACAGTCTTCCAGGCCTTACCTTTAGCTACTTTGTTTGGGCCCTATCTTCTGAGTAGTTAGCTTCAGTGATAAGGATCTGATAAGGAGAGAACACTTCACGTACCTCACCCTCCTACCTTGGGTGAGAACTTCACATATCTCTTGCATAGCTACTACAATTTTTCAGACTTATGATTGAGGTGGGGATTGTGAGCCCGTGGCTCCCTATACAATCAGTAAGTATTTCACCACCTATGTATTTGACACCACAAGATATAGTTCTTCTCCTAAGTGTGCATTTGTTTGCATTATGGTACATATGTTGTACTTGATGGAAACCCACTCATCTTAGATGATAAATTATAGTGCAGCAAAGTTCACGCAATTTTATGCAGAGAAAAGTTTATTTCATGTGGAGAAAAGTTCACGGCATTTTATGCAGAGAAAAGTTTATTTCATGTGGAGAAAAGTTCACGGAATTTTACGCAGAGAAAAGTTTATTTCATGTGGAGAAAAGTTCACGGAATTTTATGCAGAGAAAAGTTTATTTCATGTGGAGAAAAGTACACGGAACTTTATGAAGATAAAAGTTTATTTCATGTAGAGAAAAGTTCACACACTTTTATGCGGAGAAAAGTTTATTTCATGTAAAAAGTTCACGCACTTTTATGCAGAGAAAAGTTTATTTCATGTGGAGAAAATTTCATGCACATTTATGCGGAGAAAAGTTTATTTCATGTGGAGAAAAAGTTCACGCACTTTTATGCAGAGAAAATTTTATTTCATGTAGAAAAAAAAAGTTCACGCACTTTTATGTGGAGAAAAAGTTTATTTCATGTGGAGAAAATTTCAC
>APFE031281933.1:0-21957 GCA_000404065.3 Pinus taeda | reverse complement strand
ATGGTATTTCGGTCCATGGTTTTGGACGTGATGGTTTTTCGGTCCATGGTATTGGATGCTTCGGCATGTATAAATATGTATTGTAACATTGAAAGGAACATAATGAAAAATCAAGCTGGTAGTCTCTGTTTTGAGATCCAGTGGGAAATCTCTGTGTATATGTGTTTTATGTGTTATGCTCTCGCATTTTTATTTTTCCTGTGATTTAGAATTCGTATGCAGGTAATTTCTGTACGGGGTTAAAACCTTCAATATAGACCTAAAAACCATCTAATCTATCCATCATCAGTCGAATCCATGGGTCAATAAATTGTTTCAACAACATCTAAACTAGGAATAAGAAAATAGGCAGTGGAACAGTTTGCCTCTAAAACTAAGGAAACTAATACATTCAGTTTAAAATCACCATTGTTTTGATGTATCTACCCCATCAAGTGTTTTAAATCAACATTTACATCATATTACATCATTTACCATGCAAAATTTACCAAGAAGATAAGAAAAATTAAACTGCTGAAGAGACTAGGCAAAATTTGACTTTCAGGCAAAATTCACAAAATTTGCCTGATGCATAGCACCCTAAGCCTGATGCATAGCACCGCTTCAAGGCTAATTTTGGAGGCCTTCCGCTCATCCAGATCAGGCCTAAGATATCTTGTTAGAAAGCCCTACCTATCTAGTTTTTGGAAGACTGAATTTTTTTATTTGGAGGTCAATTTCCTCGTCAAAAGTGGATTCTCCCAAGATTGGTTCCTGTGTGTCCAAAAAGTGGCAAAGAGGGCACCTTTTGAGTGTTTTCTTTCCCTTTTGGTGGCCAAGATCTCCTCCAAATTTGATGAAATTTTCTAGGTTTGTTTGTATTTTCATGCTAAATATAAATTACAAGCCATTTAGAAAAGGACTAAGCCAATCCAATGTGCAGTGCCAGTGGCGTTGCACATCCACCAAAATGTCCTTTGTTGCCTAATTCATAAAATCAAAATTTACAAAAGTTTTCCAAAATCTGCCTAGTTTTAGCTCAAATGTACTTCATTGGTTACTTTATTGGGCAAGTGTAACATCAGCCAAGATCTCAAGTTTGTCACCCCTCTTTTTTCTTCTTAAGGCCCTCCTTAATCTTGCCTTAAGGTGCTTAATTCTCATGTTACCTATCCTATTCTGGGTCAAGTAATGGTAGGCCATATGCCTAAGAATATTTTTGCCTCTGTTGGCTTTCTTTAGAAGACTATCAAGGTGGATATTTACCTTCTAAAGCTACATTTATCTCTCATTAACCACTTCTTGTTCAACTGGAGTCAAGGGAACCAGATGCTTCTCTACCATTTCACAAAAATGAAAACATAAGTGATGTTTGAAGTGTGAGGTGGTTAATGGGCAAGCAAGCAGTTCACTTATACTAATGGGCTCCTCCCTGATAATCTAGCCACCTTTTTTAGGCTTCCTCTATTACAAAATCCTTTCCCTAGAGCTGTCACTAAGGGTGTCCTCAAAATCGAGCTCCTTGTCCGTCTCCATGATTGTCTCTTTGGGATGGTTTGATGAATGATGGATAATAGGTAGGAATAAAAGGATGAGTATGAAGAGATTTTGTAAATGGAACAATAGTAATGAGATGAGGTAGGGGAATGAATGGAAGGATTTGGGGAGCTAAGGTTTTGATGTACGAGGAACTTACGTTTTGATAAAGGGAATTAGTTTCTTAGGGAAAATAGGGAAAGGGAAAATAGAATCAAGGGGTAGTTTTAGTGCAATGAAGTTGGGAAAAGGGACAAGGGATTGTGGTTTTGTAATGATGTGAAATAGAGTATAGAGGCGATCTAGGGTTTGACCTTTAGGAAGAAAAAATCATGAACCAAATATGAAAAACCCTATTTAAGCTTAGGATGTATTCACACTTACTTGTTAGGAGGTGAATGCAACAAAAAAGTTGATGGAGGATGAATTTGGGTGAATCAGAACCTTGACAGCTCAATGCATAGCACCACCACCCCAATGCACAGTGCCTCCCTGATGCAGAGCACCAGTGTATTTTTCTGAAGGAAATTTGGCTCTGATGCACAGCGCCTCCATGATGCGCAACACCAGCCTCCCAATGCGTAGTGCCATTATTCCTATGCGCAATGCTAACTTTAAGGCAAGCTTTGACTACCTTCTTGATGTCAACATTGGGCATTTGATAGCTTGTTGGAAAGCTTGTTCATCCTACTTTTTATAACATCTTTAATTTTTCAATTTGGAGTTCATTTTCCCTGTCAAAAGTCAAATATCCTAAGACTAATCAAAATGTGTAGAATGAGGTTCCCTAAATGAAGAGTGCTATTGCAGTCAACTTTTGAAGGTCTTCCTCAACTCCAAATTGAGTGCATGATAGCTCATTGGAGATCCCTCTTTGTCTAGATATTAGTTGACTCATCAAGCATATCATTTGGGCATTCAATCTAGGAGAAAAAATGATTGTACCAAGGTTACTCTAGAGGTGTAGCAACTCTCCTGAGGCAACAATATTTTTAACATTTCTCCCAAACCATGAAACCTGTGTAAAAACTGAAAGAGGTTTCTCTTCTTGGGTCAATGGTGGACAAAAACCTCTCTCGTTTTTGTCAAATTCATATTTTCTTGCTTAGAAATATCATTTTAATAAAACCTATCACAATGTGTGGAATAGGGGATTTGTGGAAATGAAGGGGATAAGGGGCTTCTAAATTCTTGAGAAGATTTAAGGAAGTAGGGAGGGATGTTAGGAATTAGGGGAAAGTGGAATTTTAAAGATTGAGTGAGGGGAAGGGGTCCAAAAGGGCAAAGCATAGGCCTAACATAGAAATTTGTCAAATTGTAGCAATAAACTAGGGTTTGTGAGAAAATGATGAATTTGAGGGATATGAGTGATGGGAAGCATTTAAGAAGGTATATTAAGGATAGGGGAAACTTTATGAGCATCATGATATAAGTTCTACTAATTATTTGACCATCTAAGAAAAATCACCTTCAAAACCCTAGGAGAGGGAAATGAGGCTTACGCAAGTACAACTGAAGCACGAACAAGGTGTAGAATGACCCATTGGAACCGAAATGATGATAAAAACTCTTTTAATGATGGTACACTGAGCTGAATGGTGACATGGACCAATACTTGGAAGACTTTGGAAGGAGTGAAAACAACCCTAGACCTAATACCTAGTAACCAAATTTTACTTGAAGACTCACTGAAATGACAAAATTTGACTTTGACACCCTGAGACCACTTTGTAAGAGCATATTTGATCACTGATGGAAGGCTTCAAAGGCTGACACTAAAATTGGCTCCATTGGGGATGGTAGCTCCTTGGAGGTGCGAAGAACACCGTAGACCAAGTAGCGTTATCCATTGGGCATGGAGTCAAAAACACAAACTAAAATGGATGACTAAAAATTGATGACTGAAAGACACAAACTAACTTGAAACTAACTCAATACTAAAACACAATTGAAAAATTAGAAAATATGCTCACAATGGAGCTTATTCAATAAAACCTACTCTAACTATTCCATTCATCACCTGATCATGTGAAATGAAACAACCAATGCAACCAAGTAAGCATTTTGGCTGCTATTTGCATTCTCTGTAAGTACTTTCTTATGAACAAAAAGAAGAACTACTGAAATGTGACTCCCATGAAAACTTGTGAACAGATCCATTGAATAATATAGATTCTCTATCTGACTCCAAAAATACTGCATAAGGATCTTGAAATTCATGTGCACTGGGACTTAGCTCATCCGATGGATTACTTTTCTCCTCCTCAGACCATGAATGCAAACTTTCATCTAAGCTTTGTGACGAGATTCCTGCTAATAATGACAAAGAAACTGACTGTCGAATCAAGTTTGTATCAATACTTGTTTCAATCTCATAGTTAGCTATGGAGAAGGACTTTGATTGTAGACATGATCCAACACATCAGCTATTGGATAGTGAAAAACTTGAAAAGATTGTTGCAACCCATTTTTGATTGGTTCCAATGAGATGACATGATTTTCTAGAGGTTGCTCATCCTTTAATGAAGATATACTGTGCAAATTTCCCTTCAAAAATAGAAATGATTCGAAATAGAATTGTACGTACTCATGTTGCATCATTTGATCATATGTTCCAGCTTCCAAGTCTTCATCTGCAACTTGACAATAATTGGCATTCAGTGGCTACAAATATAAATACGGGAATTCTTGAACAAGGGTCTCATTTCCCTCTAAATGATCCAGATCAAAACTTATCGATGGTTGATTTCTAATTGAATGAATGTTTTCTCTGATGATCTGAAACGAAGCAAAAAAAAAGGCAAAGATCCTTCAGTTCAAAATTTGTTGCACTTTCCTCCTCACTTCCATCGCTGATATGCAACAACTGATCATTGTATTCGAGCTGCTTAAAGATGACTTCCTCCTTCCACAAACTAACTGCTGATTTTATCCGCAAAACTAGCTTCTGTTTGGAGGACATAATCATTATCATACTGATCAAACTGAGACAAACCATCAGTAAAAAAACACATCATCAAGCATACATGTCATATCAACAGATCTCTCTTCTCCAAAATGATCTATAAAATAATCATTATTGGATCTATGACAACTGGGATAAGAAAGAAAATGTTTTGGAACAACCACTTGTTCCTCTTCAATCGGCGAGCCATGGTCTTGAACATTATACTCATTCCTTATGGTGATCCTTTACATCATCTCTTCCACTGCACTTACCAAAATGTCGAGATTTACCTCTAAGGATGTTGATTCCTATAGATCTATGTTCTTCATCTCTTATTCCTTCAACTTTGCCCTTCTGATCAACAAATTAGCCTCTACATCTATTGCATTGTTTTTCATCTCTTCAAGTGTTGCAAGGTTCCTTTCTCTCAGCTAAAACTCCATTTCTAGATCAAAGGCATCCGGTTAGTGCAAGAGAGAGGATCCAGGAGGAGGTCTTATATTAACCGGCATTGAAAAATAGACTTGGTTAAACCTGGCAGAAAACTGTTGTATTATCTCCCCTGGCAATATTTTTAGCTGGTTATACTCTTCTAGAATCAAGAAACAGTTATGTCTGACTACCCACCTGTCAAGTAAATCTTTGATGAACTTTTGGAAATATGAAATGCTCACATCAGGCAGGGTTTTGAACCAACTCTTGGCTTTGCCTTACAAGGAAAGGGCAAAAAGCCTAATACTGACATCCTCTTCATCAACTTCAAAAAGGTCAAGAAAAGACTCAAAATTCAGTACATGTCTCTCAGCACTGATGTTGTCACATTCACCATCAAATCTTGGTAGATATAGGTAATGGTTTTTAGGGAAAGCATGGGATATAGGAGGTAAAATCAAAGGGTTTTATCTATTTGGAATTTTACAAGGTATAGGAATATGTATAGAAGGTGTAGAATCAACCTTTCTCTCTTGAGGATCATCAGTTTGAAGACGATCATCATAAGATTCAGAAGAAGGGTCTTGATCAAGATCAAAGGCATGCGAATATTTGGTATTCACATTCTTCAAAGGGAAAGAATCAAATGCAGATCTAGGATCTTTCCTCGAATACAATATACTTTGTAAAGCCTTCTTGACATTCTCGGGAAAAGAGAATAAATAATTTATAACAAAATACATAATGTCTTGGATGAAATTCCAACTTGAATACTTGATATTGCCATATTGTACTTTCATGTTTCTACTGGTCAAGTTCATCCCAGTGGAGTCCTTGGATTTGATCTCGAAACTGATTTGGAGTCACCAGGTGAATGATTTCATCCTTCCTATGTCTGATCGTTGTCCACCATCAACGACCAGATCTGAACTTGATACATTTTGTTGAGGAACATAAAACTACGTTCCCTTGTGGAGTCACCACTATGTTAGGGTCTAGATTTACCTCAGGCTGAACGAAGGCAGGTCTAGGGTAACATCAAACCATGCTTAATCTGGTAGCTAGCCCTACCAGGTCGAGAGAGGGCTCTCTCCTTGTCAATCTAAATTAGGATATTGGCAATTAGGGCTTGAGATGACTGAAATGAATGCTGATTTTAGGCTAGGTATAGAAGATTAGGGTTTCTAGTTTGATTTTAGGTTTTTGTTGCTAGATCAATTGGAGAAGGCAGATTGGGTCTATGAAATCACCTCAGGGATACAATCGTGTTCTTTGGGGCAAGGCAGACAAGGTTTTATGTACTAGAAATGGATTGAGAAGGTAGAATAAGACAACTAAGGAGTTGAGGAGGGCACAAAAAACTATGAATCCTCTTCAAATAGTGAAATCACTGAAAACTAAATGCATTCCCAAGACAAAGCACTATAAATTTAGTGTATTTTGTCTATTCACCTTGATTCATTTAGTTTAGAAGAAAGATAGAGATGTGGATACATATAAAACATTAGAAAAACTCATTACAAAGAAGAAACAATACATAAAATCATTGTCACAAGAATCCCACAAAAATAGTTGTGAAACCTGGTTTTATTCCTTGCCAAACTGCTGATACAGAAGGTTCAGTGAGTCCAACACTTCTGCCAAAGTCCAACCTTTACAAATGATTAAGAAAAGACATCATATAGACCTGAAAACCATCTGAGCTATCCATTAGGGGTTGAATCCATGGTTTCCACACTTGCTTGATTGGAAGATGTAGGATCTGCCAAGGTCTTGGTTGATTGACACACATTCCAAGCCAAGTCAACATAGTTGTTTCAATTGGGGTTGAGGGGTATATTGGTGCATAATAAATATAGTCATCAGAGTTTTAGTTTCATCTTTCATGTTGCTCTGCTATGATAAGGCCGACACAATATCCCAACGGAGTCACGCAGGAACACAAGCATCACTCTTCTACCAGTGAGCCTAGTTAATACCCTGGTGGAGTTACTTGCATCACCTCTCTGCATAGGAATCCTTTCTCTTCTTTCACCTTATTCATTTTATCATTATTATTATTATTATAATTATTGTTTTCATAGCTATGCATAATACTTATTCATTTCAAAGACAGAAGAGGGATCCCAACTTATTGAGAGTCGAAGAGGTTGTTCCTTCATAGAAGTAGTTTATTATGTATGTTTAGCGTGCTTGTTAAGGCTTTCCCCATCACCTTACTCTACTTGAATGAGATAATAAGGGTTAACCCAAAAACAACTGACTAGAGTAGGTGATGCTAGTTAGCATGCAAGTGTTGTATTTTCACCGAGGTTCATTTTGAAAAATACATATTTTCCATCGATGTATCACGGACTAAAAGTAACAAGTTTCTCATATTGAGGCGTGATAAGATATAACCAATTAGTGATAGCTACACAAGGCCTCTTGTAATTTACCTAGCTTGTTTTAAGAGTCATGCAAAACTAACCTACGAACGAAAACAAGCAAACAAACAACAAAGAAAAGTAGAAGAAAAAGTAAATGAAAAAGCAAAGTGAGTAAGAAAACAAGAAAGCAAACAAATAAGAAAAGAAAAGAAGAAGCAGAAGTAAATACAAAAGAAAACTGATTAAACAAACAAACATGCAAAGCAAGAAAGAAAACATGCATGCAAGCAGGAAAATTGAAAGAAAACACTACTACTCCTAAGTTAACGATGTATGGGCCTTATCACATGAAGTGGTACTTCCAATGTAGCCATCAGTGCATTGGTTGACCCATGTTGGTGAAGGCATGGGCCACGAGCAACACAGTTGTGTGAACCAGTAGCAGTGAAAGATACAACAATGAAGATAGACACACTCTGAGCTTACAAGCATATAAAGAAAAAAAATCAATGAAAGTGCATGGCATGCAGTCCGTGGACATACCATGATGTTGTGTGACACTACATGAAGAGTTTAAGCATATGCACGCTCTTGACTATGATATGAAATTATAAGTGAGTAAGGTAGAACACTTATGTTGCGTAAGTGTGCTTGATAAGTAATATTCCCCCAATGCATGAGAAATGGGATCATGTAGTTCAAGTGGAGGAAGTAAAATCTGAGTCGTAGATTGAAATTCAATGCATACAAATGAGTGATGAGGAGCCTTCCATGTTTGAACGATTTCCTGATTAGATGTGAAACCAACCTCAGGACAGTGAGGGCCTTAGATAACCATCAACTCGGGCTGAAGTGCCTTGACAATCTAGGGGGTTTTATTTTGATGGACAAATGGATCATCTTAGACCTGTGGCTTAGATGGATTAAGAAAGAGTGAATCAACGTCGTGATCTGATGATGTCAGATTTTGATCTACATCCTTATGATTCAATGAATCAAATAGAGGGGTAGATGAGAAGAAAGAATGTTCATCCTCTACATTTTTGGAAAAGATAGATGAAAAATCAAGTGGATGTTCAAAGAATGATCGATCCTATCTGTTGTCAGATAATAGACTGACATCCGGTGTGTCATGTGAATGATCAACAATGGGTGGTTCCATGGATGGAAATACACATGAAAAATTAGCAATGGCGGGATCACCAAGCAGGTGAGGTAAAAATGGAGGAGGTGAGAAAAGATAGGGATGGTCCTCTACTGCTATTAGATGTTCAAGATCCCATTCATGCTCTTCATGAATGCCAGCACATGTTGGTTGTGCAACACCAACTCTGTTGATAGATCGATCCTTGTTCAAAATAGGTGTAGATCATGGAATGGAAGGACACAAGATAGTGTGATCCAAAGGATTACCCCAGTTCAAAGATGGAGGTTGAGGTACAAAATAAATGTGATGAGGTATGGGACTCACAACCATGTCTATGCAAAAATCGGAAGGAGCAATGTCGGGAGGATGTGATGGTTGAATAGATGTGTGTGCATGCTCTCCCACATCACTCTGCGATGGTGAGGTTGTTTAATGAGAAGATGATAGATAGCCACTTGTGACAGTGATCGTGTCCATCTTTGGTTGCGAAAATCCATCATTGAAGTATGTTGATCAGGCTTTAAGCTTGAACTTCTTCTTGGGATTAAGAGATTGGAAAAGCCAATATTTGAATATGTCCATGAGATACTATAATTTCATCTAACTTTTCGGGGCTTAAAACATGAATAGACAAAAGTGCTCTGAAAACTCCATGTGTGATTTGTGCAGGGCCTTCCATTGTTTTAACAATTTTTTATCAAGCACTTCAAGATCAAAATGGTGGAAAACATATTTGATTTGTTATAGCTCTAATACCACTTGTTATAGATCTAACCCAGAAATATATGATAATATAAATAAACCCAAGAATAACAAGATCAAAATAGATAGAAATGCATCTTTATTAATCAAAACCTTAAGGTAGGGCAACACCATACATTCACTCCTTAAGGAAGGAGAACACTCCACAAGCCATATGCCTATTCATACAATAATCCTTAACACCTTTCAATGGGGAGTCTCTAGCCTCTATATAGGCCTCATACATACAATACCATGGGTCACTACCATGGTTCCCTCAATACCATCTATCTGATACCATGGGCTTATTACATTGTTATTAACTACTTGTGGTCCCTTACATGATATAGGTTAAACACCTTATTTATTACTATAGTCCATCCCATTATTATGTTATTCCCTTGGGTACCTCCCTTTGTACCCCATATTATCCAGCATAGGTATACTACATTCCACCCCCCTTAACATGTTTCGTCCCCAAAACATGGGAAGAACACAAATAATAAGATCTACTCAAAAGAGTAGTTCACTGGTACCATGCACATGCATCTAGACATCCCAGAGAAAGGTGAACCATCGATTCAGCTAGTGCCTCGCTCACTTGAGATGGAAGTTGACCGTCGTGGCTCTTTTGTGCGGATCGTCGCTCCTCTCTATCTGTCATGCCGGGGTTGTTGTCCTTGTGGCTAATTTCTTGCCACCTTGTTGGTTGTTTTCTTGTGGAGTGACGTGGTTGGTGATATGCTAAAGTTTTAACTCACGATGTCTTTTTCTTTAATTCACCATGAAATGGAGCTTGATTGGTAGCTAGTACATGTTGTGGCAACCTTTTTTTGTTTATTATCTTCCAATGTTACTTCAACCATTGATTTCTCTTCTTATGTATTTGTACCTGTAACATTTTATGATTCAACCTCCTTGGACTCTACCTGTACCTGGTTTGATGTTTGTATTTGGTTGTCGACCATCAAGGGCTCATCATCTGATGTGTTAGTCCCTGGAACATTTTCTACTTGGTTCTTAATGGAAATATACTGCAATGTAATTTTCTTCTTTTATACCAGAGCTTCAGGAATTTCTTCTGCACATTAATATTGACAGTACCCACAGATTCCATCCAAGGATATCCCAAGACAACATCCATGTTATCCATATCTGAAGTATAAAAATCACAATGCAACACATGCTTATCCATAGAAAGCTTCAAACCTTTATAAACTTGAACATCCGCATTATCAACCTATCTATTTTCAATGTGTTTTGCTGGAACTTGCAATTTTTTTGCCAAATTAACATTAATAAAATTATGCTTGCAACTAGGATTTATAGACATAATGATCTTTCTCCATTTGAATCAATCCATGAACCTGCAATAAGGAGATACCAGCAGAAAATAACCCTTTAGGTTTCTTGGTTTCGTTCTTTCCTGCAAAAATAAAATCTCTTCTAGGTCTTTTGGTTTCCTCCTTTCTAGTATGAGATCATTTGTCCAAAAGTAGTTCTTCAATTTCGTCAGCATGACATAGCTTCAGAATCTCATTGTCAAGTGATTTCCACCATATAGCAACCTCATCTTTCAAATAATACCATATTTTGTCCTTACAACACCCTGGGAAGTCAAACTTAAGATGTGCTATAAATTTTTCAATAGAAGACCCATTATTTGTTCTTGTAAAAAACTTACTATTATAAGCCACAAAGAGGGTTTTTGAAAACAAATCGCTTACTTGGCGAAAATTTGAGATGACCACAATTCAGTCAATATTGCTCAGAATCCCTATTATGAACTATTTTTGGAAATGGAACAACCATTTTGCATCTTCTCATGTGGTAGAAATCCCGATCTAGGCACTGCAATTGTAGATCCGCACTGCAACTGTCCCTCCGTCATAAAAAAATTGTTGATTTTAAATTAGCAATGTCTCCCTCATCTGGACTCCGATTCGACTGAGTTTTTTTCTTGGGTATTTTCTCACAAACAATCCATATCTGCAATTAGATTCTATAGATTTTGCAATAGAAAATATAAATCTATGCTACAAACGCGCTGCCCCAAAAAATGTCTTCAACACCACTGATTTTTAGATTAGCGATATCTCCTACATCCGGACTCTGATTTGGCTGATATTTTTTTTTGAACTTGGGTATTTTTTCACAAAGAATCTAGATCTACTATCATATTTTGCATATTTTTCACCACATAATATAGATCTGATCTACAAACTCGTATTCTCCACTTTTCCCAAGAAAGTGCTCTAATACCACTTGTTATAGATCTAACCCAGAAATATATGATAATATAAATAAACCCAAGAATAAAAAGATCAAAATATATAGAAATGCTTCTTTATTAATCAAAACCTTAAGGTTCATGCATCCCATACCTTAAGGAGCTGACCCCTTGATGTGAGGAGCTTATCCCTTTGAAGGAGGACTCTATCCCTTCAATGGTGGACCTGTAACCTCCTTCCTTTGCACTATGAAATGAAGCATTGGGCTGGTTACTTGGGGGGTTGAAAGCTGAATGTTTTTTAGGGTAAATGTTGTTGGAACTTAGTCTTCCTAATTGAGCTTTTGAGAGGAGATATTACATACCTTTTCATCTCATTTGGAAGAGAGCGAGACTTGTCAAAGTAGAGGAGATTCCTATTTGGACCCTGGGAAGAGCTTGTACAACATCAAGGCACCAAATGTTGTAAAGTTCTTCTATTTCAAATTTAATGCAATCAAGTTTATTTTTCTCAATAAGCTATGTTTTATGGTTTATTTCATGGATTCCTTGATCACCATGATGAACATGATTTATTATATTAGCTACGCAGGTGTTATTTGATGTGTGCTTGTTTGTGATTGCAGGTTCTTAAAAGGAAATTCTTTTGGCGTTGTTGGAGCATGGCTGCCACAAACTTGCGTTGGACGTAAGGTAGGGTCTAAAACACCTCTTTAGTTTTTATTAATGAATCCCAATATGTTTAGAGAAAGGTAGATTTGTTTGTCATGCTTATTGCTAGATATCTGTTGATACTAGGGATATCGGTCTTGTCCGCAAGAACTATTTATCCGGCCAACAAATTGGCAACTCCACTGGGGAACTGGATTTGATTTTTTAATTTTCCTTTATCTTTGACTTGAGAAACATGATTTTTTTTTTTAGTTTTTTGCTTAATGTGTGTGGGATTGGGTAGGTTTTAGGTCCTGGATTGTTTTTTGTTTTTTAGAAATTTTTATGAGGACTGCATGTTCTGTTTGTATTATAGTGCAGACCTCTCCGCACTATTAATTTACTCCACAGAGTGCTACCACATATGGTTTTACTGGAAGCCTGCAGACCCTATCAAAATTTTTGAAAAACCTAAAATATTTTCATCCAGTTAAGTTTAGGATTACTTTATTGCTTTTAATTCTCTGCCCAAATTTGCATGTGTTCTGTCAAAAATCTCTTGTGAGTAAGTTCCATTGGTGTTGTGTTTTAGATGAATTTCTAGAAGTTTTGCATGCCTGGATTGGTCTTCACTCGGCCTTTGTAGTGACTTAAAGATTAGAAGCCTAAGAAACCTTAGATCACCCTGGTATCTTTTGCCTTCTTGATGAGTTAGGCTCGATTGTGAAATCTTCCTTTGGTGAGAAATAGATTTCATTTCTCTTTGCAAATCTTTGAACGAACTTGGTCATAAGTTGTGAATTTCATTTTTATAAAGAAAACATAGCTGGGTGTTTTTTGATTGATTTGTTATTCTGAACGAATTAATCCTTAGTTTACTAAATAACTATGTAAAACATCCTCAAAAAGATTTGAATCTTTTATTTCATTTAGGTTTTTAGAAGTTTAGATCTCAAGATTAGATTTTTCATAGTTTTGAGTGTGTTTTCTAGAAATTTTGGTTTTTCTTTTGAAAGAATTGTTTTCTGTAGTTTTGAGTGTTGAAAAGAAAAGGGATTTATTTTGTGAGCATAATTAGTAGCTTCGTTTTGAGTTTGTGGAAAAAGACAAAAATATTTTCTTTTCATTTATATGTTGAAGGAAAGATTTGTTTTTCAAGGAATTGCATTGTCAACTCTTTCTTTAGCTAGAGATTCATTGAAAATAAAAATGAATTGTTTATCATCTTAGGTGCATTTTTTAGTGTTTTTGGAGTTGAGTCTTCACACCATCAAAGTTTCATCTCCATACCTATTAACTTAAGAAACAACCAATAAAAATAAAGCTTAATTAAAATTCATCTAGCAATCTTTTTATTTCTAGGGATATTATCACCAACATAGCTTAGGCTAGTATCTTAGAGTAGGGAGTAATTAACTCTCCAAGATAGTTAAAACAAACAAGTAGCTATATCTTGCGGTAGGAAATAAATCCAATTGTAATTGATATAATCTGGGAAGCTCCTCTTAAAGGAGTCAATCATGAGATCATGTCCAAACCTTTGAGACAATCAAGTCTGCCTCATTGGGAAAGATAGAAGATTTGCGCGTATTAAAAACAGTAAACCTCGGATTAACCATTGTCAAGTGGCCTGGGGTCACTTGTTGGTAAATATTGGATTGATCATGTCGAGAAGCCTTCAAGGGGATTGAGCTTTGCTACTCTGCCCTTGCGCGTATATCGGATCGTAGAATGTTCCCCTAGTTGTATTTGTTATTATTGGTGACCTTAGTGACCATAATCTTAATATTCGTTCCTAAGGTGTGTTAGGCCCCTATACTACTAGTGTAACCCCTTATTTTTATTAGTATAACCCACATATTATATTGATATACCCATGTAGTGCCCATATTGTTACTATTGTGCCCCATAGAAGCCCACAATTGTTATTATTGTGCCCATACATTATTATTGTTATGTCAGCTCTGATTATGTTATGACGCCTTAGACTCCTATATATAGAAAGGAGGTCTTTTCATTTGTATCATCCAAGAATTGCTCATTTATGTAATGTAAAGGAGGTTTCCCCCTCGAAGAGGCTGAATTCTAAGGTGTGGATGTATCTTTTCTATATTTTTCTTGAGCTGGTTTCATAACAAGGTGACAGTGAAGGACGAGTCTCACTATACCTGGAGTAGATGTCGACTAGACTCACTTGGACTCTCTGGGGGGTTCTCTTCACTCGAGATGGTTTTGTGAAGAAACTTGTGCTTTTCTGTTTAATTAAGCAGATTGTCGAGGTAACTGTTCCAACCGCCATTTCTGTATTGAATTCTGCGACATTGGATTTCATCACCAACTAGTGTTTTCTGTATGGCAAGTTACTGTTTGTGTGTGGTTTGAACTCTTAGATTGTTAGGCGTGTGATTCAATTGTTTGGTTCTTTAGAGACTTTAGGCAGTTTTATTGAGATTTTTTTGTTTGCATGTGAAGTAATTAAATATTTAATCGTGGTTGAATTACCGAGACAATCCTGTAGACTTCGAGGGCAGCCTCCCGAATATACACCAAGTCAGCTTGAAGGGCTAAGAGCTCTTGTCACTCCTAGTGGTAGTAGAGTTGGGTCACCAGAGGCTGGATAATCATCATTAATTATTCATCCTGATTATCAAGTTCCAGCAATAGAATATATTTCTGAACCAATTTCATTTTCCAAAGTTACTGGTAGCATTTCTCCTACTAGTGAATTAATTAAGGAACCTGAAATTTCTAAACCTGAAACTGAACCTGCTGCTACTCCATCCTCAAGATTTGCTTCTCTAGTTTCTAGTGGTCTTGGTTCACCCAGGGTAGGAAGTGTCATTACCCAAAATCTTCCTTCTGGACTCATTTCTATTGAATAACTTGTTAGTCCGAACAAAGATATAACTCTCCCTGAAAATCAACCAACTTCAGAACTTAGGGAGCATGAATCAATCTTATACATTCCTTTTAGAAGTGACGCTTGGTACATTTCACTAAGAAACTTTTTAGAAAATACGGGTCTTGCTTCTTCACCACCTCATATTCCTTTTCATCATGTGCCTAGAGGTTATTATCCTCCTTCGAATATGTCAAAACGGTCATCCATGTTTTCCCAAACTCTAGAAATTTTTTTATATGGCGGTCCTTCTGTTCCCTTTAGGTATCGGTCACTTTCTCGTACTTTTTTAGGAGCATCTCCTCAACCCGTCGAACATGGGGTATCAACTGGTAATAATGGAACCCAACTGTTGAGCATAGAAGAAATTCTTATGATGTCTGGTGCTATTCCAAATCTACAACCTCAAGGTAGTTAGTTACCACTTGAAGGGCAACCTCAAGGTAGTCAGTTACCACCTCGACGGAAACCTCAAGGTAGTTAGTTACCACCTGGGGGCAACCACAAGGTGCTCAATTACCACCTAGGGGGCAACCTCACGGTAGTTAAATACCACCTGGGGGGCAACCTCAAGGACAGTACATACCTTTAGGATAGTACATACCTCAAGGTTAACCCCAGACTTAGTATATACCTCAAGGTCAACCCCAGTATCAATATATACCTCAAGGTCAACCCCAGTTTCAGTACGTGCCTCAAGATTATCAACCTCAAGGTTAGTACCCAACTCAAGGTTTCCAACTGCCTTCTGGTCAACCATTTGTTCAAGGAGCTGGAAATGTACCTTTCAATTATTAGTCCTACACTCAACCTGGTTATGGTCCTCCATATGCTCAACTTGTTATGTGTCCTTACCCTGGAATGAATATGGTGTGAGATCCATCTCAAACTCAACAGATTTTGCAACCCAATGTGCAATTGTCATCTCAACCTGGACAACCTTTGGTTTCTGGTCCAACCCAGCAACCCGTCTAGCCAACTATTCAAACTTTTGCACCTGGTGTAGTTCATTAGTCTGGGCCTAGTTCGCCTCGAACTCTGCCTCAAATGACTGCTACAACTACTGCAACTTTTGTTCAATATACCCCACCTACTTCTAGAGTATTGACAACTCCAGTTTCTACTATTCCTGTATCAACTCCTTAGATCTCTTTACCCTAGTTCGGACCTACATTTCAGACTTCAGTTCAGATGATTGTAGGACATCTTGGTCCAAGTACGATTGTCACAAGTCAACCACAATTCATTTATCAACCATACCGAGGACAGTATCAATACAATCCTGTTGTGCAAAACCTAGTTTATCAGTATCAACCTTACCCTCGGTATACTTATCAGCAACCACAACCCCAACAACCCCAATTTGGTCCGGTTAATCTTGGTTTTCCGGGAGGATATAATATTCCTAATGAAAATCCAATTCCAGGTTATCCTAGATATCCTCCTCCTAGAGCTGGTCTTGTGACCCAAGGTTTTCGAGACCCTAACCGTCAGTTACCGTTTATCGCAACTTTGGATTTACCTGACTTGTCGTGCCTTAAGAATGATCCAATTTATTATCTTCCATATTGGCCGCCAATGCCTAATAGGTTGCCCAGTGATATCCCGAAGTTTGAGGGCAAGCCAAGAGAAGACTCGTCAAATCATGTGATGACTTATCACCTCTAGTGTGCATCCAATTCTATTATAGATGATTTAATTCGCTTGTGGCTTTTTCAACACACTCTAATTGGTCTCGCAACCAAGTGGTACATTGAGTTACCACGAAGATCTTTTTACAATTTTAGTAAGTTAGCTACTTCATTCTTAACTCATTTTCAATTGCCTATCAGATATGAAAATGGCATGAAATTATTAACTCCATTAAAACAGTCAATGTCTACATATATTTCAGACCATATTCATGAATGGCGACGTCAACGATGCTTAGTGAAAGTTTTTATCCCAAATCAAATTTTGGCAGAATGGTTTGTTAAATCATTATTACCTAATATCACAAAGGATGTAGCTAAGGCAGGAGTTGTTACTGAAGAGAAAGTAATTGCTCAAGCTCAGTACCTTGACGTCGCTTATACGCAGTCAGGTACTGTACGTGGAAAATCCCTGATCTTCCCAAACAAAATCAGATAACTATAGCTCTTTCAGGGTCTCATGCCGCTGATGGTATGATTGGTTTAGTTACCACTAAGAGTAAGAAGAAATCTGCAAAGAATTCTTCCCCTATTATAACTTTACCAGATTCCCTGACAAGAGACTCTTCTGCTGAAATTCCTGCTGATATTCATGTCGTAGAATCATCTACGACCAAATCAAAATCCAGCAGTAAAAAGAAGGGGAAGAAGAAAAATAAACAAAACACAAAAGGGAAACCAGATAAAACTGAATCTACTGACGAGAAACGTAAACCTCGCTATCCCTATCTCATTTGTGATGAGGAGAATTTTACAAGCGATTGTCCACATCGAGCTGAGGTTTTGAAAATCGTCAAAATTTCTCAAACACCTGCTGTCTTGAAGGATCCTTTTGCTAGTCAAGATAATAAGATGATAAGTTCTTCCTCTAATGTCTCAGAAGAACCAATTATGATGATGTCCCATGTTAGGATTGTGATGCGATCGCAAGATTATGGTAGTAAGAATCCTATTGGTGGTAGGGAAGAAGAATCTTCTAATTCAAACCCATCAACTTCAACTTCTTCTGGTTCTGATCTTCTATAGATCGAGAAACCTAACCCATACTTAGTAATCAAACTGCCTGCTAAAGGTATACTTCGAAAGTCAGCTTTCAATCCACATGCGAGAGCTGCTCAGAACTATAACATTGTTGAGGATTTAGCTATATCCACTTCAGCAATGTCGGCTTTGGAGGTGCTGCAATCATGCCCAGCACAACGTAAATTGCTATTATCTGTTATAGGAGCTATTGATATTTAGGATTCCAACCTTATAATATTTGATTTAGAAAATAGTACACCTTGTCTACCTCATCAAATGGCTTTCCAAATCCTAGTGTTAGTCAAAAATAGACCTTGCTTTCGGACTGTGATTGACGAGGGAGCTTTTACGTGTATTATGTCCATTCAGTGTTGGAGATTGCTTGGTTCTCCTACACTCAATCAATCCCCGATAATTTTAAAGGCTCATGGCTGAGGGTTTCATCCTTTTGGCATTCCGCAGGATTTACCTATAGGGGTAGAAGGCAAAACTGTAAATCTGGATGTGGAAGTGGTTGATGCCCCTCTAGATTATAACCTTCTATTGGGTCGCAGTTGGTCTTACGCTATGACTATTGTTGTTTCTTTGCTCTTTCGGCTTATTAAGTTTCCTCATAATGAAAAGATCATTACAATAGACTAGTTAAATTATTTTTCATTCAACCTATTATCACTCAGGTTGTTCCCTTTGACTCCCAAGGGAATACGGTCGAGTTAACCACAAACCAGTCTTTGGACTGCAGGTCCTAGCCGACCAACAGTCAGAGAGGGCTCTCACTTTAGGATTTTAACTTTGTTTAAGGGGTGATTTTAGGCTAGATATGAGGCACATGGGTTTGATTTGTTTCTTGATTGATGGGGTGGTTGATCTTATTGAAACTGATTTGATATGCAAAGAGTAAGAAGTTCAAACCATTGGGCATGGAGTCATAACTGAACTGAGGTGTGTTTTTTCTCTGGTAGAAGAGGGGAATATGGAGTAGGATAGCCACAGAAGGCACAATGATTTTATGCTGGAACAGGAGTGAAATGGAAGTTAGGGAACGAGAGGCAATTAAGAATCTCTCATCCAGCCAAAGAGGGAAAGCGGTTGAGTGATATCTGGGAGCAATGAAGAATTCCCAGACAACATTCATATGTGAAAAGAACAGTTTAAATAAGCGCAATTAAGAATGCATATTCATCACTGTTTCAAAGGGAAACATGGAAAATTGCAAGAATTGAGCACAGAGGGCGTGAAAACCAATTATGGTCTATTCTTTTTTTCCTGCAACTTAGATTATGATATATATTTGATACAGTTATGTATAAACTGAGAAGCAAAGGGAGGGACAACTTATTGAACCATGAGCAAGCACGAGAATTCCATACCAATTTCTTCAGCCATTGAAAACACAACCAGCCAGTTCAGATGCAAGTATTCCAGCAATCTTTGATTACAGAAGTTCTTCAATATTTACAGTGTAGCTCTCAGAATGAGAGATCAACCAAACAACCCACCAACCCTTATTACATTGTGTAGGGTTGTATTTATAGGCAAAATATCTACAACAAAGATCTGCTAGAAGATATTTTTTTAGGAAGTAAATGCAGTTAACCTAACTTGTCTTATAAGTAATGAAAATATCTATCTAATGCTGCGCTGGGGGCAGTTGTTTCAAAATGTGGCTATCTATCGTCCTCTGCCAGCTCTGCTTGTCCAATCTGCAATTGTTACGCCTTTCACTTCTCACCTGCACCTCTTAGTCGGTTTTGATGCTCTTAGGTGACTGTGACTCCCATTTAATTTGTTATGATTCGGCTTTAATGGCCTGTGACCCTGTCCTGGTATGTATTGATTTGGTTTGGATGGTCTTTAATGCTTTCCCAGCTTTGATATGGTCGATCTGATACTCTCTGTCGCCTCACTATTTCTCTCTGATTGAATCGGGGCTTCTTCCTCTCCCTGATGTGGTAAAAACAGTTAAATTTCCCCTTTTTAGCCCTTTCACGGAAAACAAAACAGCCACTGAGAAAAAGATTCCCCATTATGGCCTATTTCTCGTAGCGATGCACGATTAGCACTAAGCGCTAATCGCGCATCGAAAACTTCCTCAGAATTTGATTCCGGGCCTTCGAAGCCTCGATTTCGCTCTTGCGCATTTTCCTTTCGGGGGATGACATTAGTGGTACGACGGATGACGTAAGCATGATGTTAGCAGTGGGACCCAGTACAGATGATGATGTTAGCAGGGTGATGTGGCAGGGTGACGTGGCAGGGTGACGCAGTAGGGTGATGCAGCAGGGTGCAGCACAGTGGCCGGTGAGGTGGCGACATCATCATGCGGCGAAGTGGCAATAGGGGAGGGTGGTAAGCAGTTTGCGTCGGATCGCTTTTGGTACAGGGGCGGTATCTGTCAGGGGTGGCCCGATGCAATGAAAATCCGCCAGGTGTCCCGGGGTACGACGGTGAAACCGTCGACCATCGAGCACTATTGTGCCATCATATAAGGGCACCCGATATGCATGAGGGCCGTCGGATCTTGGAGAGACGATCCGACAGCGGACGAGAGGGGAAGATGAGCGGGGTTTAATCAAAATGCGCGCGCGATAAATGTTTGATTATTCGTGGCGGTTGAGGGTTTTAAACTTTAGGTTTTGAGGGTTAAATGCGCGCTTGGAGTGGGGTGTGGTTTGGTTATATATTTAACCAGAGGTTAAACAAATCCTAGGGGAAATGAACGTGGAAGGGCTAATACTAAGGCCCCAAATGGACCTAGTATTTCCCTGACTTTTGTTATTAGGCTATAGTTGCCATAGGGTGGGATATTTAATATTTCTTTTTTGGGTTTTTTATATAGTTTTCACATAGTAGGGGATAGAGGAATGACTTGGGGAGCTAAATAATAAAGTTAGTAGTTAGCATGACTTGGTGGAGTGAAAATGTAGGGGGAATGATGAATTTGTGCAAAGATTATTTTTACACAAGAAATGTGGCTTCCTTTTACTAAGCCAATCTCATATTTCAACTTGGATTCTAAGCAAAAATGGAATGAAAAGGGACTCTTGGGCAGATCCCAAGGTCCTTGTGGGGATGTTAGTAAATGAGTTTGAGGAAATAAGAAGAGAGGGAAGTTAGAGATGCCTTGCCTGATCTGATCAACATGAGAAAGCGCCACCAAACTGTGATCTGGATAGATATGACACTTGAAAATATGAAATGGATCACATAGCTTGATTTCTGCAACCACAGAACTACTTACCCAGCCTACTTACCTAGCATTTTTTCTTCTTTTGGTTTGGGTGCACTTGAACTAGCAAACCCAACTTTTCAACCTTTTTATTTTATTTACTGTCCTCCTACATATATCGACACTTATGCCATCCAGGGGCTCAGATTAAGCTGTTGAGCACCCTTGCTTCTCTACCTGTCTAAGAATCTGCCCAGATTAAGCTGTTTTCACAGATAATGATTGTCTATATTCTATAACAGGAAATTGAAACCTAGGGAGGCCAATATTAAGCTGTTTGGATCTCCCTTAACTGAAAATTCTCAAAAATGGAATAACTCCTCAAAATTTGGAATACAACAAAGGCATTTAGGCTGGCCGACTCTCATGGACACTTATTTGGCCTGAGTATCGAATATGGAACATTGCATCCTGCAGAGCATGACATATTTAGCATGTAAGATGTCAATCATGAAACATTAACACCTGCTATGAGCAGGAGGCTAACACGGCCCAGCCTCTTCTGATAGTATTCAACATGTCGAGAAAAAGTTTATCCCTTATAAGGATGTTGGAATGGGATTGATTAAAGATTCTGGTTTACTAGGAACTTTTTCATTTCCTCCTCCTAATGTATCACCTTCTTTTGTAACCATTCATATGATTCATCGAACACTATTTCTTTTGATGATCCTTGGATCGTACCTTTCGATTCTGAGGTGGACTCATTTGGTGATGCAATGCCCTTGAGTCCCTTTGAAGTTCCATATCATGCGGTACAATCGTTTTATGACTTTTGTTCAACCAAAATTGATCCAATGAATGTGGTACATGGGGAGTCACTTGATGAGCCCCAAAAATGTACAATTATTTGGGCTCATTCAACTTCCTAATTTGGCTTAGTCCACCATTCTCATTTGTTTATTGCATGTTTTTGATTATTTTTATGTTAATAGAGTGAATTTGGTTAGTCATTATGCAAACAAGTCTAATGGGTGCTTTGTGTAGCCTTGTTGGTCAACTTGGAGACAAATTTGAAGGTCTTAATAAGCACTTGGCAGCCAAATTCGTGGGAGAACAAGCTAGAGGATTTGTAGGAAGGTG